>CANNZV010000302.1:436280-577104 GCA_947561585.1 Caprella mutica | reverse complement strand
AGTGACTCTTTTCTCTGATAGTACATCACAGTGACTCTTTTCTCTGATAGTACATCACAGTGACTCTTTTCTCTGATAGTACATCACAGTGACTCTTTTCTCTGATAGTACATCACAGTGACTCTTTTCTCTGATAGTACATCATCACAGTGACTCTTTAGTCTTCCTCTGATAGTACTCTTTTTAATGTACACGTTTGGCAAATATTGGTTAATAACATAAAATCTCTCTAAATTAACTTTGTAGCATGGGAGAAGATTAGATATTTCTTTTCTTGACATTTGCAATTAAAGTGCTCAAAAAAAGCCATACTGCAGGAACTGGTAAACTGTTCTCCAAGTAATGATGTAATCCTCTATTTTAACTTCTGTTCCCAGTAAAATACATGTAGATATAGGAAGAAATTAAGGATTGTTCACACAGAAAATGTCCCATATTCTCCAGACTGGAAAATAAGTGTCATAGACTCACCATTAAAATGGCAACTTGGCGAGTAGGCCATATATACTGCAGGAACTGGTAAAGTCAGTGTTCTCCAAGAAATCCTCTATTTTGTAATTTTGGCTTCTGTTCTCAGTAAAATATGTGTAAATATACGGTTATACCTAAGAGGAAATTAGGGATTGTTCGCACAGAAAAAATATCCCATATTCTGCAGACTGGCAATAGGGAGCCATGTTTCTAAGTATGGACAAAGTCACCAGTATATTGCCAGTCTGCAGAATATGTCCCTTCTCCCGCAGAGATTTTAATTTGAGAGAGAGTTACTCTCCGACTCTCAGTAGCTGCGTAGCAGATTCAGAATCTCCCACAGCTAAATTAATGGTAACATATGAATTAATTCAAAATCTCCCGCAGCTAAATTAATGGTAACTGTGTAACATAGGAATTCATTCAAGATCTCCCGCAGATATCTCCAATTTCTAAAATTTAATCAAAAACTCCTGCATAGAGTCTTGGAAAATTTTTCCATATTCTGCAGAGTCAAGAGTGCAGACTGGGTATATTGCCATTGACAACTTTTGAAGGGTATAATAAGTTGTAAAACATGTATATAACAAGTAAATCACTCATAAAAAAGTCAAGAGTTGCACATGCATCAGCATGAAGCATAATGATGCCGGCCTGGATGCTGGATCCATTTTTTCACTATACTGGCGACTTTCCTGCCACACTTTGAAACATGGATAGGGAGTAGGGACATGCTTTATTACCAGGCAGGCTGGCTGGCCTGGCCATGCATGCCAGTCTGTATTTGGTGCACAAAATTCCACTGACATTTTTAAAAAACTGAAAAAATCCATCAACAATTTACAATCATTCCAGTCTGTATTTTGTGGTAAATTTTTTCCCCTTTGCAAATAATATTCTGGCAAAGTCGGTGGATTTTTAGCTATTTATTCCTATGTTACCATTAATTTTCGGTGGAGAAATTGGGAAAATTGTTAGTGGATCAGCCAAATTAATGGAAATTTATGGTGGATTTTTACAGCTTTTTGAAAAAGTCAGTGGGATTTTGTGCACCAAATACAGACTGGCAATCATTTTGCTGATCTAGCAGATCTACCAACATAAAACATTTTCAGTTTTCCCAATTTATCCACCAAAAATTAATGGTAACATAGCCACCAAACTGTATATCATGGTAAATTCCACCGACTTGTCGGTGGAATTTTTCTCCATTGAAAATAATATTCTGGCAGAGTCGATGGATTTTTAGTTATTTATTCCCAGACAGCAGGAACTGGTAAAGTGTTCTCCAAGAAATCCTCTATTTTGGCTTCCGTTCTCAGTAAATTACAAGTAAATATAGGAGGAAATTAAGGATTGTTCTCACAGAAAATGTTAAAAATGTCCCATGTTCTGCAGACTGGATTTACATTTTATTACTATGTTACCATTAATTTTCGGTGGAAGAATGGGTAAAATGCCAGACTGCAGGAACTGGTAAAGTGTTCTCCAAGAAATCTACTATTTTGCTGTCTGTTCTCAGTAAAATACATGTAAATATAGGAGGAAATTAGGGATTGTTCGCACAGAAAATGTTGAAAATGTCACATATCCTGCAGACAGGGTAAAATCACTAAAATGTTGGTGGAATAGTGGATCAGCCAAATTACTGGAAATTCATGGTGGATTTTTTCAGCTTTTATAAAAAGTCAGTGGAATTTTGTGCACCAAATACAGACTGGCATAGCCATAGGACTAAATAGCTGAAAACCACTGACTTTGCCATAATCCAAGTAAAATAGTAGGTCTTATAAACTCGCCATTTGTCTCTCCAGCTCTCTCCAAAATTCAACAAATTCTCTCCAAAATGATCAAATTTTCATAAATTCTCTCCAAAATAACATTGTAGCATAGGAGAAAAATAGATAAAAGTCGCCATTTGCAATTGGAGGGCTCAAAATAACTGTCACAAACTCGCCATTAAAATGGCGAGTTTGAACATGCTTTATTACTTGGGCCATAATATTATTTTCAAAAAGGGAAAAATTTCACCAACATGTCGGAGGAAATAGGAATATACCACGAAATACAGACTGGCATGCACGATCAGTCTCGTCTCCCAGTCTGAATTTCGTGGTAGGTATATGGTAATGGTATATTCCAGTAATTCCACCAACATGTCGATAGAATTTTTTCCCCTTTGAAAATATCATTCTGGCAAAGTCAGGGGATTTTAGCTATTTATTTATATGTTACCATTAATTTTCGATGGATAAATTGAGAAAATGTTGGTGGATCAGTGAAATTAATGGAAATTTATGGTGGATTTTTTCAGCTTTTTGAAAAAGTCAGTGGGATTTGGTGCACCAAATACAGACTGGCTCGTCTCCAGATACGGTGAGATACCCATTTAATTTTTTGGGAAATTTCAAATTCGTCTCATAAGATATTCAAATTCTTTGGACCTTGTATAAAGCCAAAAAATCTCAAAAAATACTCTCCAATAATTAGTTAGGTACATGTGAACAGTAAACATAGGAAATTAGGAATTTTAATGCTGGATATTTCAGAAGCAAGAAGGTTAATTTACTTAATTTCAAGGCATCAACTTTACTGACTAATCTTTTGCAGACTGTGATTTACCTGAATGTTAATTATTATTAGATAATAATAAAATGATTAAAGTAGAAAGAGCACCTGCTACGACGGTACGACCTACGTAGCTACCTTAATTAAAAATCATAATATTTTTAGGAGTGTACCTATCATATGTGATATGTCAACTAACAAATTAACAACCTAGATTCTTCGGTATTAGTAAATCACTTAGGTAACCGTAATAATAGGTATTAGGTGCATAGTTTCTTGTAAGAAAATTATAAATACCAACTCAGCTGGAAATTGGAATATCAAACAGAATTAACCACTGTGGTGTCCCACGTGTTTTTCATCGTCCTCTCGGCTTAAGACCTTGTGACCTTGTCTTGTTCAAAACATGCCTCAAACTGAAAGAAAAAAATATCGATCGTCATTCGTCGATTTCCGTCCCGGTGTTTCTACGTAGGTGTCACGCGCGTTCGAATGATACAAGTTTTCTATGTTTATTCATTTAATTAATTGTTTTGTTTTTACTGGAAAAATACTTTTTTTATATTTAATAAGTCAACCATCAGTCGATTGTTGCGCGTTTGAATGATATGGATTTTGTTAGTTTATGCATCTAATTGTTACGGGTCTAGGAAAATTGATCCAAAGCAATTGATCGAATGGAAAATTGATCGAAAGCAATTGACCGAATGCAATTGACCGAATGGAAAATTGATCGAAAGCAATTGATCGAAAGGAAAATTGGTCGAATGGAAAATTGATCGAACGGAAAATTGTTCGAATGGAAAATTGATCGAAAGGAAAATTGATCGAAAGGAAAATTGGTCGAATGGAAAATTGGTCGAAAGGAAAATTAATCGCACAACAATTGATCGAAGGGAAAATTGATCGAATATATCAGCTTCAATTTTTTCTTCCATCTGTGAGTGCAGTAACCGGTGCTTAGTGTCCCTTTTTGTTACATTCCTTAGTAAATGACTGCACTCACAGAGTAGCTTTTCTGCATCCATGAGCATTTTCACCGACGGTGTTATGTGACTTCCTGAACCACTTTTCCTTCTGACTGGTTCTTCCTATCTCTTGTATTAGAAACATTGAAACAGTTTATTCAAAAAACATAAGACATATACAAAAAATGTATAGCAAAAAATGTAAAACAAAATAATATTTAATCTATGTAATCAAGGCCCAAGAAACTCAAAAAGGCTTTCAGGGCAACCTATATAATATATTTAATAAATCCAAGTTCAATTGTTAATTAAGGCAAAAAATTGGAAAAATCTAGAATCACATAAAATTACCGGTAGAGTAACAGACATTGATTCTAAACTTCAACATTGTGAAAACAAAACGAACAAAAAATACATATAAGACAGTAATCTGGGTATTATAATACTACAATATTTTATTCCCTTTTGCCGTGAGTAATATGGCTTTTTTCCCGAAACAAACGTTAAACCTATACTAAATGAAATAATTATTTAACTTTCATTTCACAAGTTATCTAGAACTATCTAAATTCTAGAATTAAGAAAACTTAAAGTTCTTCAAATTATAAAATATTTCAAAGCATATAATTCTCTGTTATAGAATAACAGTAGATTGAAGAAATGTTATACATAAATTATTATTATATATTATTATTGTATAAATTATTTAATGAATTATTATTATTATATATAAATCATGGTAACAAGATCTACTAGCTGTAATATATTGCAAGTAAGTTTCTCTGGCAATCCATGGTTTTAGTTATCATTTTCAATTAGTGTAAATAGATCCAATATCATTTTCGATCAATTTTTTTTCGGTCAATTCTCCATTCGATCAATTGTTGTTCGATCAATTTTCCTTTCGATCAATTTTCCATTCATTCAATTTTCCATTCGATCAATTTTCCTTTCGATCAATTTTCCTTTCGATCAATTTTCCTTTCGATCAATTTTCCTTTCGATCAATTTTCCATTCGATCAATTTTCCTTTCGATCAATTTTCCGGATCCCAATTGTTACATTAAATAGAGCAACCATCAGTCGATTGTTGCGCGTTTGAATGATATGGATTTTGTTAGTTTATGCATCTAATTGTTACATTTAATAGAGCAACCATCAGTCGATTGTTGCGCGTTTGAATGATATGGATTTTGTTAGTTGATGAATCTAATTGTTACATTCAATAGAGCAACAATCGACTGATGGTAGACTTATTAAATATAAAAAAGTATTTTTATAATAAAAGCAAAACAATTAATTAAATGAATAAACAAAGAAAACCTGTATCATTCGAACGAGTAGAAATCGATCGATGGTTGCGCTATCGATTGATATACGCTATAAAATGTGCCAATTTGAACTACAAACTAAAAAAAATCATATCATTCGAATGCGCAAAAATCGATCGATGGTTGCGCTATCGATCGATATACGCAATCCAATGTGCGAATTTGATGTACAAATTAAAAAAAATCATATCATTCGAACGCGCAGGGATCGATCGATGAATGCGCTATCGATCGATGGCTGCGCAAACTGTTGATCAACAGATTGCGCAGCGAAATCGGTCGATATTGCAGATCACTCAAACGCGCGTGACATAGGTACCCAGAATTAACGGATAGGAATACACAGATATGAATTAACGGATAAGAATAGACAGATAGAAATAGACAGATAATAATTAAAGGATAAGAATAGACAGATAATAATTATAGAAAGATAATAATTAACGGATAAGAATAGACAAATAAGAATAGAGAGATAATAATTAACGGACCCTATAAACAATTCGTATACCTATTGATTAGATTTCTTTTCGATTACTGGGATATCAAATCGATGTATTGTTACATCGAATCGACAGACCGCTGTCCGTTGTTTGTAGGGGATAGGAATAGATAGATAATAATTAACGGATAAGAATAGACAAATAAGAATAGACAGATAATAATTAATGGATAGGAATAGATAGATAATAATTAACGGATTAGAATAGACAAATAGGAATAGATAGATAATAATTAACGGATAAGAATAGGCAAATAAGAATAGACAGATAATTATTAATAGATTGGAATAGATAGATAATAATTAACGGATAAGAATAGACAAATAGGAATAGATAGATAATAATTAACGGATAGGAATAGACAGAAAATAATTAACGGATAGGAATAGACAGATAATAATTAACGGATATAGGAAAGGACAGACAAAAATAGACAGATAAGAATGGACAGATAAGAATTAACGGATAGGAATAGACAGATAAGAATAAACAGTCACAACAAGTGCACGTATCATGCAATGGGAAAGACTATCAGCATATTGTTGGAAAAAGTACGTTTGTACTTATGTAATAACTTAATAAGTACGTTTTTACGTATGTAATAAGTACGTTTTACTTATGTATAATAAGTATGTTTTTCTTTATTAAGCTCTTTATATGTTAATGCAACTATTCATTCTTTAATAACCTCCTTGAACTGTTGAACATTTAAAATGATGCAAAAAGTACTCTAGCATCCAAATTTGACTCCGTTTCGGTCCGTTTCGGTCCGTTCCGGTCTGTTTTGGTCCATTTTGGTTGGTTCCGGTGTTCTGCAAGTGTTCTTTAGCAATATGTAACCTCCTTGAGCATTTAAAATGATGCAAATAGTACTCTAACATACATATTTGTCTCCGTTTTGGTCCGTTCCGGTACGTTTTGGTCCGTTCCGGTGTTCATGCAAGTGTTCTTTGGCAATATATAACTAACCTCCTTGAACATTTAAAATTATTCAAACAGTTTTCTAACATACATATTTGCCTCCGTTTTGGTCCGTTCCGGTCCATTTTGTTCGGTTCCGGTGTTCATGCAAGTGCTCTTTGGCAATATATAACCTCCCTGAACATTTAAAATGATAAAAACAGTTCTCCAACATACATATTTGCCTCCGTTTCGGTTTGTTCTGGTCCGTTTCGGTCCGTTAGGTGTTTCTACGTACCGAAAATTGTGGATATTTTTTTTTTGTAATTTTGGACCTTAAATTGGCAAGAATTTTAATCATCTAACTATAGGTATATATTTATTTATCTTGGTAGGTAGGTATACAGGATGTCCGACACTTTTGTTGCCAAACTTTAACATAACTCTTAAGGTTGCATTCGTTGAAATAAACACTTTTTATTGTATGAAGGTGTGGTCTAAAATCGGTAGGACTATTTACCGAATGGAACCGAATGGAACCTAATGGAACCTAGTGGAACCTAATGGAACCTAGTGGAACCGAATGGAACCTAAAGGAACCTAATGGAACCTAGTGGAACCGAATGGAACCTAATGGAATACCGAATGGAGTCCTACCCTAGGTTCCAAAAGGTTCCATTAGGCTCCAAAAGGTTCCAAAAGGTTCCATTAGGCTCAATTATGTTCCATTCGGTTCCTTTCGGTTCCATTTGGTTCCTTTCGGTTCCATTCGGTAAATAGTCCCAGGACTATTTACCGAATGGAAGTTATTTTTAGCCGGATAGAGGTGAATAGGATCAAGGGTAGGACTCCATTCGGTATTCCTTTCGGTACCATTAGGTTCCATTCGGTGCCATTCGGTAAATACTAAATAGTCATGGGACTATTTACCGAATTGAAGTTATTTTTCCCCTAATAGAGGTGGATAGGATCAAGGGTAGGACTCCATTCGGTATTCCATTAGGTTCCATCAGGTTCCATTACGTTCCATTAGGTTCCATTAAGTTCCATTAGGTTCCATTAGGTTCCATTAGGTTTCATTAGGTTCCATTAGGTTCCATTCGGTTCCATTCGGTAAATAGTTCTACCCGTCTAAAATGCTTAGTTAAAGAGTTACAAGGTTAGGAAAGTAGTATCTGTACCATTTGTTATTATTAGTTAACTGTCATTCTTTTAATGTTGCGATAAGAAACAAAACATTTTTAACAGTAATTATTAGGAGCACAAGAAACACAATCTTAAATTAGGTTACATGCTTACAAAATGTGTTCAATCTGCTGATCATTTGTTGCGATGCAGGCGTTCAAACGTGTGTCCAATGATTGGCAGACGCGAGCAAAGACACCAGGAGTTTCACGAATCCTTGCGGGAAAAACGTTTGAACGCTTCCATCGCAACAAATGGGAAGCAAATTGAACACATTCTGTAAACATGTAACCTAATTTTAGATTATGTTTCTTGTGCTCCTAATAATTACTTTCAGATGTTTACTAAATCTACATTCAACCGAATTGTAACCTTAAATTTGAATTGAAATCCTTACAAGATGCACGAGCGAAACAAACACCTTGAAACCGATCTTCCTTGGAGGCTGAATTTTGTTCATTGTTTTTTAGAAAAGAAATGTCTGGTTTGTGGACGATAATGTGATTGGTGATGAGACCACTTTTCATTTGAATGGCAAAATAAAATATCATAAAATTCGCACATATACATCGAAGAACCAACCTCCTAGTTTCAACTGTGAGGTAAGAATTTCGTGATAGAAAATTTGTGTGTGGATTGGACTAGGTAGCAATAGCGGACTTGGCCGTATCGTTTGTCCTTATTTTTACAAAAATAATTTAAATGGAGATAGATACCTTGATCGAATATATGATAGAATCGTTCCAAGACTTTGAGAAATACATGGAAACACAATCAATCGAAGCTGGTTAGCTCAGGACGGGTTTAGAGATGTTACTGTAAGGGTAAAACTGAATGAGCTATTCGGCAATAGGCATTATCGCCCTGAATCATCATATCAAATGGTTCACCAGATCGCCTGAAACGATTAATAGGAAGAACAGTTTGATTGTTTTTTTTTCGATTGCATAATAATAATCGCCTTTTATTGTTATAATATCGTTTTTTTAATAAATAATTTTAATAAAATGTTGAAAGTTATTAAAACATATTTTTAATATCCTAAAATTCGAAGTTAAACCAAAATTGCGTTTAGAAGCAATTGCCAATTGGTTCAGGTAAATTCAACATGTCCCATTTTAGGGTAAGTTCCGTGATATCGCACGGTGGTTCCATATTAACGAACACGAAAAAATATATATATTTATCATTATTTAACTTTTATCTCAATTGGTATTCATGATATCAATTAGAATAGAAGTTAAATAATTATCAACATATTTTATTTTCTTACGTGTTCGAAAATGTAGAAACACCCATAACTAGAAACTTACCTACTACCTAATTAATTCACAGAACATAAAATTACTGTTTGTTCAATAAAGCACAATTATATAAATCAAAGTTTCTATTAATTACTCACCTACAATAAGTGAGAGTTAAGATACATGGTTGAATTATAAAACTTTAATAATTTCACTATACTTTGATATTTCATCACAAAGCATCAACTAATTCTGGTAACAAATACTGGAACACTAGCTGTTTCAGTGATTAATAGGCTTACTATATTATGTAAGTACACGAACTTTAAATACAATTTTCTTTCATTATAACTCATAGAAAATGAAATGCTTATTAGGAAGTAACAATTATATAGTTGTGTTTATTCTTTATAGCCTTGTGACTTTCCGTGGTCGTATTACCTTTTGGCAATACGATTGAGTCGTGATTTGGTAATAAAAGTGGGGCCTGCTTGTAAACCAATGTTTTCCCGGAGCCTGATATAGAGGACCAATATTGCAAAGTATTACACTTAATGAAATTTTTTAATGACTTCAGATTATATGACTAGCACAATATATAAATTCTATACCATTCAACTCTAATTACTAACACAAAATAAATGAATCCCTTCTATTATGGCAGACATAATGTTCTTACATTCTAACAACCATAAAAATTATACAATATCAAGTTATTATATTTATAAAACTTTCTCAATTAAATCAATACAAACTATTAGCTGATTATGACTTCCGTACCTAATCTTAGACTCTATGGAAATTATGCTCAGTAGCATAGTGGGATACAAACAGGTTACTAGAAATAGAATAGAAATCCAGAATTGTCTTTTTTGAGTGAAACATCTGAATCTGATCTTTATTCAGAATAAATCATCTGAATAAATTCATGCATTTTTCTAATATTTCATCAATCTGGAAATATTTGGAATATGATGGTAAATACATTAATTAATGATTGTGTTTGTATAATATTATTAACTATATTGTCCATAGGCAAAACAAACTCATTTCATTCCATGTCAACCTGCTGAATGAGAGAACCTATTAATTGGTAGATAATTTGACTCCCACCAATGATAATATCTTTGTGTATTCTGTTTAGGGTATTCATCATAGAAACAGAAAAGTGTTTAATTTTATTCGTTCTCACATGCTTCACCAACAAATTGAACATACATACATTAACTGAAGATTTATAAGTATTTGAAAAATTGGAAAAAAAATTGTGAACGAAACTGTAGTTACCGTTATTATGCAATCACTTTTTATTACACTTTAAGATAAGGAATTGACTTCATAAATTCATATAATTTTGATTTCTACATTTCTATCAATTTGCCTCTTTTTCATTATTGTGGTCTTTTTTCATTCCTTATAATATCATTAAAACGCAATAGCAGTAATTATCCTCGTTTCTCTATTTCCATCTTCCTATTTTTGATAGACTTGCTCATTTTTTCCCTCTTTGAATTGTGTACTTTCACTTTAAAGTAGTTATTGTTTTTTTCAATATTATTTGCTATCATTAGAGATAGATAAATATCTTCTTTGTTCGTCTATTCCAGATTGGATGAATAGACGAAGTTAATCTTCTGTGAAGCTCTTATTTCATATATGCTCACTGTAGCAAAACTCTATCGTATTGCAAATATAAAATATCGAACTATTAATTAAATTAGGGACTGATTATTCATCTGATTATGCTCACACAAAGATATTTAATAACGAGTTATAGGAATTATATAAATGGCGTTTTTATTGACATTCCTCTAAAATAAAAATTTTTACAGACTCTAAAAAATATTCTCATTAAACCTATAAAATTTTAAAATGCTGGAATTCCAGCAACTATGTGGTAGCTAAAAAAAAGATTACTACTTTCCTACTACTTTCATGCACGGCAATCTAGAAATTATGAACTGCGCCTTATAAATAATAAAAAAAGTCTAAATGAGGTAAATCCAATCTTTTCATAATATTTAACAATCAATTCATATGAAGGAACATTTCATAGTAGGTACTAAATAAGCTAATATACTGCAATACACAATATGCTATATAAGTTATCTTAATTATCTCTAAAAGTGGTACTTAATCCTGTACAGTTCAGTGAACATTCTATCTTCATTCTCATGTCTGATGGGATATATGTAACTATCAACGATCTTTTCAGGTGAGGAAACAAGGAAGTGGTTATTAACTTCTAAACTTGATTCGCTTTTGCTTCTCACTAATGAATTATTGATTGGTTGGTAAAATGCAATATTTCTCCGTATGTTTAACTTATCAGACATTCTCATAATTTTCTTTTCCTCTTTTAAATGGAATTTTTCCTCATTGTGTTTATAATCATCCATTTCTGCTGTGAGAGTGAGTAGTTCCGTATGGTTCATTTCAGAAGTGTAATGAAGATTCTGTTGTTCATCGTTCAAACCTGAACTCTTGTTATGAATCCCCATAGTCTCAATATTTCTATTCCAATCATTATAAGAGTTGTTATACATGTCAGTTAGTTGTTTTGCATTCAATGATTTACTATCATCAGAAAAGTTAATATATGAATAAGCATTAGTTTCATTGTCTTTTGAATAATCAATTCCAGATATTGTATTATTTACATCTCCGTAATAATTCTTGGAAGTTAAGATTGTTGACTTCGAATATATTTCTTCAGTACTACTTTTTGTGATCACATCATAGGGTTTGGTAGAAAATGACATGTTAACAGAATGGTCTTCACCTGTACCAGTTTCAGTATTATCCCAATCATCGTTTTCATCAAATTGCTGAAGTGTATCGTGAAACTCAGAAGAATCAGATAACAAAGATACATTAGGGCTAAAAGTCCTTGGTTGAATTCTATCAGAATTGTTTTCACATGAATTATATGTAATTTCTTCTTCTGAATTTGATAAATAATCGAACACATCGTCCAAATTATTAGATAAATTGACTTCTTCTTCATCGTCAGAATTTACCAAAGTTGAATAGAAAGATACATTTTCTTTTTGAATTATTGAATGTTCGTTCTTTGGTTTGAATGAATCTGTATCAATTCTAGAATCGTTTTCATCTGAATCAAGAGAAAATGTCATATCGTCCTTTTCGATGATAGATTTTTTTGAAAAATAATCAGTATCGTCAAGAATATCAAAAGATTTTGTTGATTCAGTGAGCAAAGGCATTTTATCACCACTACCGTTCGTAATCTTTTCTGGTAAAATAGGAAATTCATGGAAATGCAATGGAATTTCTTCATCAATAATAAGACTTACATTGAAAGTCTGTTGTTCATTTACAATTTTGTTTATACTTTCATCAGATATATTATTATAAAACCGAACGGGTCGATCTTTTTCAAAAGAACTTACATCATCAATACCACCTTCTATGTAATTATGATTAAACACGTTTGATGGTTCGGAAGTCATGGAGTCACAATCACTCTCAGATTTTGAAATTTGAGCAATTGGCTCGGCAGTGATTTCTTTACCTGCATCTATCTTAACATGCTCAGATTCATTCAAATCATCTTTTTCATCAAATTCATGAATTATATCATAAAAATCAGTAGAATCAGAAAATATAGATACATTTTCGCTTACACTCCTTGGTTTCATTCGTTCAGAATTGTTCTCAAATAACTCGTATATAATTTCTTCTTCTGAACTTGATTCACAACTGAAAACGTCGTCTAAATCATTAGATACATTGACTAATTCTTCATCGTCAGAATTGACCAAAGTTGAATAGGTAGGTACAATACCATCCTGAATTACAAAATGCTTGTTTGTTGGTTCGAATGATTCTCTATAAATTCTAGAACCGTTTTCATCTAAATCAAGTGGAACTGTGAAATCAATAGAACTTGCCTTCACATGTAGATCGATTTTGTTGAGCTTGTTTTCGTCATTTTCTATATTAGATTTCCCAGAAAAATAATCAGTATTCACACTATCGTCAAGAGTATAAAAAGATTTTGTTGATTCAGTGAGCAAAGGCATTTTATCACCACTAACTTTCGTAATCTTTTCTGGTAAAATGGGAAATTCATCAAAATGCAAAGAAATTTCTTCATCAATGAGACTTTCATTAAAGGTAGGTTGTTCATTTTCAATTTTGTTTCCTCTATCATCAGATAACTGAACAGGTCGATTTTTTTCAAAAGGAATTGCATCATCAATGACACCTTCAATGTAATTATGAGTAAACATTGACTCACTCTCACTTCCAGATATTGCATTTGTTGCTGCAAGTGAATCGGTAGTGATTTCTTTACCTGCATCTATCTTAAAATTGTCTGAATCATCCAAATCATCGTTTCCATCAATTTTACGAAGTTTATGGTCTATTATATTCAAACTATCTTCAGAAGAAAATTTCATTTTCTTGGCAGTTGAATCGAATATTACTGACTCAGGCGTATCGGAAAGTGATACGTGATTTTGAGACTTGATTTTTTCAATTTCTAAGAGGGATTTTTTCTTGTTGTATGGATAAGGACACAGAATATTCTGTGCCGTATTGAATTTGTAACATTTGTACGAAAGATATTTTTTATCAGATGAAATTTCCTCAAATACATTTGCTGTTTTCTTCTCCATATTAACTTTCGAGTGATTGTTTGGAGTGATTGAACAATTATTAAATAGCCAAACTCCGGAATAGTTATCAGTTGTATCTTCTATACCAATTTGAAGCTCGTGAGTACCGTGATTCTTGATACAAGTACAGCTGCTTGCATGATAATATTTGTTAAGCAACTTACTTTTTTTGAGCGGCATCGCCTTGCTGGCAAACATTTCTTCTGTAAATTCTGCCAGCTCAATGTACACTTTGTTTGTAAGAAGAATACGGGAGAAACTTTTGAAGTTATAAGTGGCCTGGTCGATCAAATAAATATGTGTTTGTGTGCCAAAGATTTCAAGGACACTGTTCCAGTCAATCGAGAAGCTAACGTTGCCGTAAAAATTGTTTTGATCCGAAGATTTGCCAGTGGGAGCGAACCATATCACCTGAAAAGAAATAGTTTTAAATCAATTTTTATTCTTCATTATAATATGAATGATAATAAATTAAAACATTTATGATGGTACTTAACAATACTTTATTTTCTTCTGTAATCTAAAGCAATATACTATGACATGAATTTAAAAATAGAAAGAAAAAAAAAAGAGATTATTTTAATTTACGCCATTTTATCGTCGAGTTAAATTGTTCAAGATTTAGGAGGCGAGTCATGTTGACATCGCCGGGTTTGGTGTAGAACGATCCACTGACATGAGCGCCTCTGGGCATGCTCCTTTTTTACCTATATTTTTGTATCTAAAATACATATAATAATACCTTTATTTTGACATATTACGTATTAATTAATACCTTTATTGTAACAAAAAGTGGTTATAAAAGGAGCTCTTGTTAGAAATTGCCAATTAAGTAATACAAACATATTACTATATATAACATTTAAATATGCTTTTCATGACTGATGCTATCAAATGAAAGAAAAATCACAATCAAACTAGCTACAAACCCTCCCTGATCCTTGGGAGAGGGGGGGATGTACTTTAACTCAAGTTTACACTAATTGTCCACATTTTATATATACTGGCCCCATATACATGACTATTCAACAGAAGAAATCACGAAGTCAAGTCTCCGTATAAGTTCTCTCGTTATCGGATCATCCACCTCCTTCACCTCATTCTTCACAACTTGCAATATTTTGCAAAGTTTGTGCAGTCATATATCATTGAAATCTGGAGATTATACTTCACCCATTTCCCAATGTTGTAAGAGACTAGTTTATAGTGTTACGTATCTTTGAAATAATTTTTTCTCATCTATAAATATTTCCAAGAAAATCGAGCCAGTTTTATTCAACCATTATTATTGGTGGAAATGAGAATTGGTAGGACGAATATTTGATCAAATTTTAAATGTTGAGAACTATTTTTGTTTTATTTTGTAATAATATTTGAATGAAATTTTGTCGAGAAGGATTTGAGAATATATGGAGATTGAAATTTACTATCAGTGTTATTTAAGAAATTATCAACTTTCAAAAGAATAAAATAAAGCGAAAAGGTGAAATATTAGCTGAAATTCATTAATATATAAGCTTTTAGTAACTTCTTCATCATATCCATTGATTGTAACTTATCTGTGAATGGTGCCTTACCTTTACTTTTTTCAAACTGTGCAATTTCGTATTTTTGATAGGTTGAGATACGAGTCTTTTGTTTTGGAAGCTCTCTTGCACATCATCGAGATGGAGGCACCGACTGATGGAAGTCAAAGCGCTGTAGTTCGGATTGTTCAGCTTCCTTAGCGTGTGGAAGGTTCCTTTGAAGTTTTTCTGTTCAGAAACCATATTTTCAGGCTGCCACCGCTGGTCCATACTCTGGAACAAATAAGCCTGTCAAGTTCACCAATCTTAAACGAAAAAATAAAATATGGCTATCTTCGATTGAATAGGGAATTAAATATTTCGATAACGTGGAATATTATATATATTAGGACTAATAATTAATTAATATGTATTTTTGACGTTGAAATTGGTATTTTAAAATATAAAAGTTTAGGTTGTTAATAATAAGTAAACAATTCATCTCTGTAATGTTATAAATTTTGATGAATCTTGTCCGCAGTTTATTTATGAAAATTTATCCAAAGAATAAGAGGAAGATTAAATTCGAATTGATGGAATCAAATTCAAAATTTCTATTTTGTGCATATAAAATTGATGAAAGGATTAAATTTCAAAATAGGTTTTCCAATTTTCGGCATTATGCATATAGGGCTTTCTGGAGGTTATACAAAACATTGCTGGGGTTAAAACACTCGGTTATCATTAGATTAAAATTATATCAGAGATAATGAACCTTATCTCACAAAGGTCAGATGGTGCTTATAATATGCAATCGTATTTGTAATAGGCAAAGTATTATTAAATACAAAATGGAAATATATCATTCTACACCTCATTCATGTCTGTATAATATTCAGTCGTTTTAGTATTTGGCTAAAATAAAACTGCATTCGAACATGAATGCAAATTTTTGTATTAAAACAGAATAGAAATATATGTCTGATGTAATCTTTTGAGATTTTCTTCTGACGAATAAAAGGAAAACACTGTGGAAGAAAACTAATCAAAGATTGTCATCAATAAGATTGGATCATATAATTAAGGTTATTCCTTTTTGACGTATATAAATTATGGTTCTAAACTTCCAGGTATATTCCACCCCGGTCAATTCCACCACGGTTTATTCCACCCCTGTGACAATGCTCATTTATTGGGTGACAATAAAACTCAAAGATTTTATTGTTAGATTGCTATTTGTTAAATAATTTGTACCGATGAAGAAATAACTAAGACGATATCCTGAGACATTAGGACAATATTTAGAGGTAGCTCAAGTCAATTAAATTTTATCCTAATAAAATTACAAATATTCTTAATATGGTAGTTTATTTTAAAGTTTATGTGTTGAAAAAGCTAATATAAATTCCTTTTTAACATGAAACTGCATATGTGCTCTTACAACAATGCGTTGGATGAGGTGTGGAAGGGGTCGACTGGCTGATACAACCCATTCAATGTTTTCGCTCTTTGCAGTTATAAGTTGCTGTTTTGGGGACCAAATTCCCCGTGATCAAAATCACTCAATGTAAAAAGGCGATAATCTCCCAGTCTTAAAACCCTGTGCAATAATTCAAAAACTTGCTAGTTAAAAAAAACATGTAAAAAAAAGCCTTCGGTCAAAAACAACCACTTTTACAAGAAGTTAAAATACCAAATTCAAAATGAAATAAATATAACAATAAATACTATATGACATGATCGTACAGTTAATATCGCTGTTGTGTTGGCGATAGGGAAGAAAATCAGCTTGAGATTGAAAATCTAAATACCTCAACTGATAAATGTGTTCACACAACCTTTCTTTCTGCTGTTTTGTCACATGTGTAGTGAAAAATGTAAAGCTTGTGAAAAGGTTTAATTTGATACAGTGGAAATGCAAGTTACCTAGTATTGCATATAATATTAATAAATGACTAGTATTTATAACTAACCAAACCTAACTCGTAAAGTGGGTTCGAATTTACCTGGGTGAATGTACCGGGGTGGAATATACTGGGGTGGAATTTACCGAGGTGGAATATACAGGGGTGGAATATACCGGGGTGGAATTTACCGTGGTGGAATAGACTGGGGTGGAATAGACTGGGGTGGAATATACCGGGGTGGAATTTACCGAGGTGGAATATACTGGGGTTGAATATACCAGTCACCATAAATTATATATAAGACTCTATCGTGAAATTGTACAATAAATTAGATTTCTACGCCCTGTGGTTAAGTTAAGCCTTGTGTATAACAGGCTATTTGAAAAGTACGAATATTATAAAGCAGATCTGCAGATGTATTATCAAGCAACATTTTACAATTTTTTTTATCTTTGTTTTTGAAGAATACAAAATTCACTAAAAAAATGTTAGAAATAACTGAAATAATTAAAAAATTTACGGATACTCACTAGGATGAAAATTCTATCACAAATGTTATTCTCTATTTCAGTTCAGGATGAACCAAATCATCACGCATGAGACTATATACTCAGCTACTCTCTACCACAGGAACTGTGCTGCATTGGCTGTATGGAGAAGAACACCTCTTACAGATAATCTTATCTAGAGATAACACTGCACTACTGAAGATAATATCAATAAACTGTTTTGACATAAATAAAGTAGCCGTACTATACATCTCTAGGTCACCTCTTTTTATCAAATTCCTATCAATATCAAAATATGTACTAGTCACCTTATATTTAAAAATACACTTAAGTCTTTTTTTATTGAAAATAATGATAATTCTTTAAATTGGTAGCTTTTCATTCTTTCTTTCTTCGTTTTTCTTTCAACGTGTGAAATGTATACATGTATAGAACTTCGTAATAATTATTTTTAATAAGATGTGCTTACTTATTATTAACTCGTATTTTTTCAGGCTTGTGTTTCTTGCATTTTATTTTGTCACAATAAATACTATCATTATCATTATATAGTTTTATTATATGGTAATGTGTTGTTTAAATATTTATATTTTTCTTGAGTTTATTCATTCCTTCACGTAGATTTCATATTTAATATCTGATAGATTTATCTCAACACATTTATTATTTCGGAAAGGTAAATAATATTTGGTCTGGTAATTAATTGTATGTAATTTTACAACTCAACATGCAAAGCATCTTAATTCAGGGTGTAAAAATAGGACTTCTCTGCATGTTCCTCAATAATTTAAATAAGAAAATAAATACAAACAAAAAATCTCAAGTAAATAAGAAACCTTATTCAAACCGGACATGATAAGAGTCATAGACACCTATCTTTTGTTATACTAACAGTGTGTATATAGCATTTAGGTTGACATTCAGAGGTGTTTAGGCTATTCTTTTCTTAGCTATATCAAATGGGTTTGGGATAGGAACTTGGAGGAACTCGGTAGGTAGGTAGGCAGTTTACTTAGAATCAGATGGTAGGTACAACGAAGTGACAAAATGAAGAAGAGGCCTGAAATACATCTACAATTAATTATATGGCCACAAAATAATATATATACAAAACATCTATTATCTAATTACATTTATAAATAATAGAAATACATGTTAACTAACTCAGTCAATCACAAGAGGCAAAACTATTTGTTGAACAAAGAAAAATGGTGCACAGATATTTTGAATTTTAAACTTAATGCGTAGCGTAATAAACGTCTTGAAAAATATAAGGGGCGAGGACGCCAAACAATAACATTGGATTCCATTAAGTTATAAAGAGTTTCTGAGCATTAAATAATAATTTGAAATATATATACATTATTATAAAAATAAAATAAATGCTACATGTGTTTCAACATTTATGACATTTTTCAGTGGATTTTATTCATAGTTATACTGACGAAGAAATGAAAAGTAATACACCAAAATGTTCTCAAGAAGAGTGGATTTTTAATGATTAATAACAAGAAATACATATTATAGAAGGTACTGGAAGTAGTCTCCATTGTGCTGCACACAGAGATTAACCCGCCTCAAAACATTAAGTGCTACACTCTGAAGGACATTCTCACAATGGTCTTTGAAAATCTCTTCACAACATTGATAAGTTTGTTCACTGTAGTTTGTTTTAAGAATACACTTCTTTTTGAGCTAAGGCCCAATAATAAAAAAATAAAAATCCAAAGGATTCAAATTTGGAGAATGCGCTGGCCACGCAATCTGTGTCCCATGGTTGATAACTCTGCCTCCGAACTTGTTCAACAGGAATTCTTTGGCGGCAGTGGTACAATGTACAGGAACACCGTCCTGCATCCACCATAAACCTTGTCTTGTAGCACATGAACGAAAGGTGGGCCAAATATTTTCTTGTAGCGACTTATGGTAGCAGTCTCCATTGACTATCTTGTGTCTTCCATTTTCATCCATGAAGGCATCAACGACTGGCACTTTACCAAGGAATCAAGGCCCCCACAGGAAGAATGATGGTACTTGGTCTCTTACTAGTCCCAATGAGATTGTCGAATCTAGCTATAGAAATGATGAGAAGGTAATGCTTTTTGTTGCTATTGTTAACAGTAAAGTGCCTGTCCTTAAAAATACCAAAATAAAATGTTGATATTTTAAGTTAAAATATATTTATATACGACATCTGATAAATTGAAAATAAAATGATGAAATACTAGCATATGATAAGTTGCAGTTCTAATTCAATAATATACATGTAACTTTATAGTTGAAATAATTGCTAACAAAGAATAAAATATATATTTAAACGTAATATATATGCGCACATACATACATAGATGTAAGTAAAATATAATATACTTAATAAATCAAATATAGATTACGAAACCTAGCCACAATACAAGAATTAATTTTATCTATCACGGATTAAAAAATTGTGCTAATTGTCAGTTCATTAAAAAAATCAACTTAGTTTATTAAAATAAAAACTACCTATCAACAAAAGTTTAAAAAGTTGATTACAATATTGCACATGAATCGAAGAAGCCAGGTTCTGGAGCAGGAGTTGGTCTTTGAGGGCGGGTAACTGGCGGGACTCTCGTACGAAAATAGTCGACTGAAGGCTCTGGAGAGTAGGTAGCAGTTCGAGCAGTAGAGTATGTTCTAACAGGAGTAGATACTCTACTGGGTGTTCTATGCATTCCATACTTCAGAGCTTGTTGAGCTGATCGTAGATTCATGTTTTCGATCATATTTTCTGTCTGATCTGCACTGTATGGAAAAGGACAAGGTTTGTCCTGTGCGGTGTTGAATTTGAAACACTTATAGGATTGGTAAGTTTTAACTTTCCCGTTGTAGTTTTGGTCAGTTTTTGCTGTGACATTGACATTCATGTGGTTATTAGCCTTCACAGTACAATTCATGAAGAGCCATTGTTCCGATGATGAATCACAAAGTTCGATACCAATTTGAAGCTCGTGTGTTCCAGAATTTTTAAGACACATGGATCTAGTAACGTGTTGATATTCTTCTGAAAAATAATCTTTCTGAAGAGGCATTCCATCCAACTGTAAGAGGGTATCGTCGACACATCTGAGTCCATAGTGCGTATTGTTGGTTACAAGAATTCGGGTGAAACTTTTGTAGTTGTAGATAGCTTGATCTATCAGATAGATGTTTCGGCCAAGATGATCTCGAACCTTTTCCCAATCTATCACAAAACTCATGTTGCCATAGAAATTGTGATTATTTCTCGTCGATGTTTCCGGGGCAAACCACAGTACCTGAGATATGAGTAGTATATTAATATATGCATGCAGTATTCAATTATTGAATATTGTAAGAACTATGATATCGAAGAGTATTATCTATTATTCTAATCCTTGATTACGTGTTTGATCTCAGAAATCATCGCTTGCAATTTTCTCTAAATACACTAACTCATAAAACGGAGAATTAGAATACGAATAAACTATGAAATGGAGAAAATATTGAAAGCCATCTGTTGGAATTTGTGGTGAAATGAAATGACAGACATAACAGAGAATGGGCAGATTGAATAGGAAAATAAGTAAATTGAGTTTTTGAGAAGTAGTGCAAATACATCGTTGAAGTTCTTTAACTCGAACTTTCGGATAGCATGATAACTACTAATCTTCATGCATTAGGAACGGGGGTAAAAATTTAGGCCAGGCAATGAAATTTTACAAAATAACGTACGTAAAGTTAATGTGTGATCTTCAGCTGTCGATGTCATTAAAAAGTTGTAGTTTTTAGTTTCATTGAACGGGTGGTCTGTTCCTGATGATTTTGCTAGTATAGCTCTAAACCAAAAAAAAACACCATCGTCGGCCGAAGTTTCATTTAGCCACTATCAGAGCCTTAAATCAGTCACCGCCGCCTGTGTCCCAATTATGTAATGACGTACCTTATTTGAGTTATTTCACGGAACAGATTTTCTATAACCTAGAGAAAACTGTCACAAACTGGAGGGTGATCTTGTTCATGGAGTCACTTTCTTTTCTGACTATTTTTCGAATCTATTCAACTTATTTTTCCTTTGGCGTCAGTCCTTTGGTTGCCAAGAATACGTTAAATGCCCATACTAAATAGTAAGTAGTTCCTAGCTGATCTACAACCACCGATGTACTCACCGTGGAGTGGTTCTAGGTATATTCCACCCCGGTAAATTCCACCCCGGTATATTCCACCCCGGTATATTTCACCCCAGGTATATTCCACCCCGGTAAATTCCACCCCTGTGACAATGCTCATTTGGGTGACAATAAAAATCCAAAGATTTTATTTTAGATTGCCATTTGTTAAATAATTCGTACCGGACAATATTTAGAGGTAGCTCAAATCAATTAAATTTTATCCCAATCGAATTATAAATTTTCCTAATATGGTAGTTTATTTCAAAGTTTACGTGTTGAATAAGTTAATATTAATTCCTTTTTAACATGAAACTGCATATGTGCTCTTACAACAATGGTTGGATGAGGTGTGGATGGGGTCGACTGGCAGAGACAACCAAATCAATGTTTTTGTTCTTTGCTTATAAATTGCTGTTTTGGATTCTAGGATCAAATTACCTGTGGTCAAAATCTCTCAATGTAAAAATGCAATAACCTCCCAGTCTTAAAACCCTGTACAATAATCCTCACCTCCCTATAGAAAACGTCCTGGTCAAAAAACAAACGTAAAAAAGCCTTCGGTCAAAAACCACCATTTTTAAAAGTAGTTAAAATAGCAAATTCAAAATGAAATAAACATTATATACAAGAAGTACAATATGACATCATCTTACAGTTAATATCGCTGTTGTGTTGGCGATAGGGAAGAAAATTAGCTTGAGATTGAAAATCTAAATACCTCAACTGATAATTAAAGAGCGTTCACGAAACCTTTCTTTTCTGTGTAGTGAAAATTTACAGCTTGTGATTAGCCAGCAAAAGGTTTAATTTGATACAGTGCAAATGCAAGTTACCTAGTATTACATATAATATTAATAAATTATAATATTAATAACTAACCAAACCTAACCTGTAACGTGGGGTGGAATTTACCGGGGTGGAATATACCGGGGTGGAATTTACCGGGGTGGAATATACCGGTCATGCCGTGAAGTAGTTATCACTTTTAAATATCGAATGCTATACAATTACTGAATTATTACTCACCTTGACGTTTTGAATTGATCTGAACTTTGTGTTTTTGATGGGTTGACTGATGAGTTTTTTGTTGGTAAGTGACTCTTGCACATCATCAATGTGTAGACATCTTGTGATGTTTCTCAGTGGCATCACTTCAACATCTTCCAAGGGGGATACGTCCCTGAAAGTACCTTTGAATTCTCCTCTCACCATGTCTGAAATAGAGGTACTGTATGAATTTACTCAGAATTTTATTCTTTAATCTCCTATCTAGGATACAGACTAACTAATTTATAAAATAATTTCTTTATTTGATTACTATATAAATTCCTAACGAAATGAAGTTATCTAGCCAAATAATTTAAGGTCATCTCCACTCTAATATTTTCCCCTCAATTCATTGGAGTTTGAAAAATTCAAAACTATAGTAAAGCTTTTAGACGTATCATAAATGGCTACCAATACAAGTATGTAAATATCATTGCCCTAAAAAACATTAGGTACCTGAAAGTTAATCTATATACCTATTTACCATTAAATTTACGATAATACGTGATAAATTAGAATGCAGCCTTGTTGTTCTATTGAACCTTATATATTATATTTCTCATATAATTAATTATGAACATAATACTTGATAGATTTCTTTTCTTTTAACTGTTAAAGGTTATATAACCATAGCTCTACGAATTTAAAGCAATTCCAGATTTTTTTAATTTAGAGTGGAGTGGAACTTTAATGATGGACACAGAAAAACATTCGCTAGCGCTAGACCTAAGGGATTTCCCATCGCTGAAACTTATTCTATGGAATCTAACTTTATTTATGACACCCAACTTAGCTAATTCTCATGGGGCTTCTACGGAATTGATTATTTTTAAATGATCGAATTATTCGATCATTTAATATATTTTCATTTTGTTAGGTAACTATTTATATAGTATATAAAGATAGAAGTTGCATACGAAATAACATGAGATAATTAAATTTTTAAGAAATTTATTTAGCAAACTGGTTAACTTAATTATTAATTATTTGAAAAAATGGACATCATGTAAATAAATACGAAGTACGGTACAAAAGTAAATTATCTTGCTACAATGTTGCTAATATATAGAAGCAAGGTATATAGTTATAATTGATTTAATTGTATAAACTGAATAATATAACTGTAAGATATATAATAAACAGACCAATTTAAAAATATTCTTTCGTTCTCAATAATAATAATAAATTTTTTACAAGATTTATTTCCAAAACATGTATTTGTCATTATTTAATCATTATAGTTCGATATGTGCCATCATTGTGATAACACTAGGTATTTATTAATATTGATAAGATTTACATTAATTCAAAAAATGAGTACACACTGTACAATCATCCTATTCTTACATTCGAACAGCATTTCCACAACATTGTATTTCAATCAAAATGTTACCATATACAACATTCAACAATAATAAGATGTGATGAATCATCTGAATCAACCTCATGTAAATCTACCAATCTCTAATACATACATAAATTGTTCTAATACATACATACATTATTTTAACATCTATCATTATTGCTCTAATACATAAGTTGTTCTAATACATACATCTATTAATCTAACATCAACATTATTGCTCTAATACATAAGTTGTTCTAATACATACATATATTAATCTAACATCTACATTATTGTTCTAATATCTATACATATATCATAATGATATCAACATATATTTTATTATAATATCTACATACTACATTGTTCTATAATACGAGTCAACATATAGCTATGTTACATTAAGCATGATTGTCATGAAATAAGTTTTGAGTTTCAGAAAGGGTATGTGCTCTTATATGCAATGTAATTTCCCGTTAAAAATAACGGGGTATTATTAATATTAGTGTAACTTAACAATCCACACATAGATCGTGCCTTCAGATTTACAAAAAATATACCTCCCTATATAAGAAAAAAATATGCGAAACGGACAATTAAGTTAGGGATGCTTACTTGTTTCTTCAAAGTTCGTGAATAAGAAGGTAATTACACTGTTTACAAATAGTTAATATTTGCGTATCTGGAGCTTGAACGGTGGCGGTGAAACCTTACGGTAGTTGTCGACAGACTAAAACATCGACACGAGTACCTTAACGATTCTCGGTCTAGTTTTCATTCCGAACATGTTTGGTTACGTGTCGCAATATTAAACAAATAGTTAGGAATTCTTTATTGGACTAATATTAAATATTACTTCACCTTTATTAATATCATGGATATTTACTTGTCTTAGTTTCTTATATAGTATCATTTATTAGTTGTTTATAAACAATTTACCCATGGAATGTAATAGATATACATGTATGAAACATGTAATGAACGGAACAAGTTAACTAGAAGTTATTATGAATTCATTATCTTATAATATCTAATCTATGATTACTGGTCATACTATTTTTTTTAGATACAAAATATTGCACAATTCCTATATTTTCATATCAAGTGTTATTGCACGTGATTATATTAATTTTTACTATCATGTTTATAAGTTTTTAAACAAGTTCTCTCTCTACTCAGGTATAATATTATAGGAAAAAAGAAACTAACGCTTCCGTGCAAATCTAGTTATTGAATTTGTCTCATTAAATTAATGAACAGTTATAATCAATCAATGAGAATTTTCAATAAAAAAATATATATCCGTTAAATATATTCAATCTGTACTACCTGTAATATCAATCTGTCATACGAATTCACTATAGGATATAAATGTATTTTATTCGACTATTATAATGGAAATTAAAATGAATATATATATTATAGGTTGTATGTAGAATGTTTACATTTTTACTCTGAAAGGTTTATGTTTATTATAATGTTTCGAAGACATCGCAAGATGAAAATAGCGATGTTACTCCTTAAACTCATTTTCTATCAACTGAAAGTACCTGGATATGAAAGAAAATATTTGTAAGATTGGGCCGTAAACTATAATAAATGAAGGATCATCTTTAGAATCCGCATCCCAGTGGAGTTTGAGGTGCAGATTGTACAGGAGTGAAACAGCGATGTAGATTCAACAGGTTATCCTAAATGTAATTATTCTACGATATCGTCAGTTAATTCCGGCTAAACAAATCCCTTTTGTTATGATTTCCGCTCAGTGAGCTCACGGACTGCAGGGAAAAATTTTTACCGGCTAACGCATCATTTTTGAGTTAGACATCACCGTGTAAAGAGTGACTAAAAGTCAGTGACTAGGAATGTCAACAAAATTTGTTTCAAATAAGTATACAGTGCATTTTAGGCCTTTAGGCATTTTTTCTGATAGTCCTTTTGACCGTTATTCATTTTGCCCGTAGACATTTTGTGCGTAAGCATTTTGTCTGTTGGCATTTTGTCTGTTGGCAATTTGTCTGTAGGCATTTTGTCTGTAGGCATTTTGTGCGTAGGCATTTTGTCTGTTGGCATTTTGTCTGTTGGCATTTTGTCTGTAGGCATTTTGTCTGTAGGCATTTTGTCTGTAGGCATTTTGTCTGTAGGCATTTTGTCTGTTGGCATTTTGTCTGTAGGTATTTTGTCTGTTGTCATTTTGTCTTTAGGCATTTTGTCTGTAGGCATTTTGTCTGTAGGCATTTTGTCTGTAGGCATTTTGTCTGTAGGCATTTTGTCTGTAGGCATTTTGTCTGTTGGCATTTTGTCTGTTGACATTTTGTCTGTAGGCATTTTGTCTGTAGGCATTTTGTCTGTAGGCATTTTGTCTGTAGGCATTTTGTCTGTAGGCATTTTGTCTGTAGGCATTTTGTCTGTAGGCATTTTGTCTGTAGGCATTTTGTCTGTTGGCATTTTGTCTGTAGGCATTTTGTCTGTAGGCATTTTGTCTGTAGGCATTTTGTCTGTAGGCATTTTGTCTGTAGGCATTTTGTCTGTAGGCATTTTGTCTGTAGGCATTTTGTCTGTAGGCATTTTGTCTGTAGGCATTTTGTCTGTAGGCATTTTGTCTGTAGGCATTTTGTCTGTTGGCATTTTGTCTGTTGGCAATTTGTCTGTAGGCATTTTGTCTGTAGGCATTTTGTGCGTAGGCATTTTGTCTGTTGGCATTTTGTCTGTTGGCATTTTGTCTGTAGGCATTTTGTCTGTAGGCATTTTGTCTGTAGGCATTTTGTCTGTAGGCATTTTGTCTGTTGGCATTTTGTCTGTAGGCATTTTGTCTGTTGTCATTTTGTCTTTAGGCATTTTGTCTGTAGGCATTTTGTCTGTAGGCATTTTGTCTGTAGGCATTTTGTCTGTAGGCATTTTGTCTGTAGGCATTTTGTCTGTTGGCATTTTGTCTGTTGACATTTTGTCTGTAGGCATTTTGTCTGTAGGCATTTTGTCTGTAGGCATTTTGTCTGTAGGCATTTTGTCTGTAGGCATTTTGTCTGTAGGCATTTTGTCTGTAGGCATTTTGTCTGTAGGCATTTTGTCTGTTGGCATTTTGTCTGTAGGCATTTTGTCTGTAGGCATTTTGTCTGTAGGCATTTTGTCTGTAGGCATTTTGTCTGTAGGCATTTTGTCTGTAGGCATTTTGTCTGTAGGCATTTTGTCTGTAGGCATTTTGTCTGTAGGCATTTTGTCTGTAGGCATTTTGTCTGTAGGCATTTTGTCTGTTGGCATTTTGTCTGTAGGCATTTTGTCTGTAGGCATTTTGTCTGTTGGCAATTTGTCTGTAGGCATTTTGGCTGTAGGCATTTTGTCTGTTGGCATTTTGCTTGTAGGCATTTTGTCTGTAGGCATTTTGTCTGTTGGCATTTTGTCTGTTGTCATTTTGTCTGTTGGCATTTTGTCTGTTGGCATTTTGTCTGTTGGCATTTTGTCTGTTGGCATTTTGTCTGTTGGCATTTTGTCTGTTGGCATTTTGTCTGTTGGCATTTTGTCTGTAGGCATTTTGTCTGGTGGCATTTTGTCTGTTGGCATTTTGTCTGTTGGCATTTTGTCTGTTGGCATTTTGTCTGTAGGCATTTTGTCTGTAGGCATTTTGTCTGTTGGCATTTTGTCTGTAGGCATTTTGTCTGTAGGCATTTTGTCTGTTGGCATTTTGTCTGTTGGCATTTTGTCTGTAGGCATTTTGTCTGTAGGCATTTTGTCTGTAGGCATTTTGTCTGTAGGCATTTTGTCTGTTGGCATTTTGTCTGTAGGCATTTTGTCTGTAGGCATTTTGTCTGTTGGCATTTTGTCTGTAGGCATTTTGGCTGTAGGCATTTTGGCTGTAGGCATTTTGTCTGTTGGCATTTTGCTTGTAGGCATTTTGTCTGTAGGCATTTTGTCTGTAGGCATTTTGTCTGTAGGCATTTTGTCTGTTGGCATTTTGTCTGTAGGCATTTTGCTAGTAGGCATTTTGCTTGTATGGCATTTTGTCTGTAGGCATTTTGTCTGTTGGCGTTTTGTCTGTTGGCATTTTGTCTGTTGGCATTTTGTCTGTTGGCATTTTGTCTGTTGGCATTTTGTCTGTTGGCATTTTGTCTGTTGGCATTTTGTCTGTTGGCATTTTGTCTGTTGGCATTTTGTCTGTTGGCATTCTGTCTGTTGGCATTTTGTCTGTTGGCATTTTGTCTGTAGGCATTTTGTCTGTTGGCATTTTGTCTGTAGGCACTATGTCTGTAGGCATTTTGTCTGTAGGCATTTTGTCTGTTGGCATTTTGTCTGTAGGTATTTTGTCTGATGGCATTTTGTCTGTAGGCATTTTGTCTGTTGGCATTTCGTTTGTAGGCATTTTGTCTGTAGGCATTTTGCTTGTAGGCATTTTGTCTGTAGGCATTTTGTCTGTAGGCATTTTGTCTGTAGGCATTTTGTCTGTAGGCATTTTGTCTGTTGGCATTTTGTCTGTAGGCACTATGTCTGTAGGCATTTTGTCTGTAGGCATTTTGTCTGTTGGCATTTTGTCTGTAGGTATTTTGTCTGTAGGTATTTTGTCTGTTGGCATTTTGTCTGTAGGCATTTTGTCTGTTGGCATTTTGTTTGTAGGCATTTTGTCTGTAGGCATTTCGTCTGTTGGCATTTTGTCTGTTGGCATTTTGTATGTAGGCATTTTGTCTGTTGGCATTTTGTCTGTTGGCATTTTGTCTGTTGGCATTTTGTCTGTAGACATTTTGTCTGTTGGCATTTTGTCTGTTGGCATTTTGTATGTAGGCATTTTGTCTGTAGGCATTTTGTCTGTTGGCATTTTGTCTGTTGGCATTTTGTCTGTTGGCATTTTGTCTGTAGGCAATTTGTCTGTTGGAATTTTGTCTGTTGGCATTTTGTATGTAGGCATTTTGTCTGTAGGCATTTTGTCTGTAGGTATTTTGTCTGTTGGCATTTTGTCTGTAGGCATTTTGTCTGTTGGCATTTTGTCTGTAGGCACTATGTCTGTAGGCATTTTGTCTGTAGGCATTTTGTCTGTTGGCATTTTGTCTGTAGGTATTTTGTCTGTTGGCATTTTGTCTGTAGGCATTTTGTCTGTTGGCATTTTGTTTGTAGGCATTTTGTCTGTTGGCATTTTGTCTGTAGGTATTTTGTCTGTAGGTATTTTGTCTGTTGGCATTTTGTCTGTAGGCATTTTGTCTGTTGGCATTTTGTTTGTAGGCATTTTGTCTGTAGGCATTTCGTCTGTTGGCATTTTGTCTGTTGGCATTTTGTATGTAGGCATTTTGTCTGTTGGCATTTTGTCTGTTGGCATTTTGTCTGTTGGCATTTTGTCTGTAGGCATTTTGTCTGTTGGCATTTCGTCTGTTGGCATTTTGTATGTAGGCATTTTGTCTGTAGGCATTTTGTCTGTTGGCATTTTGTCTGTTGGCATTTTGTCTGTAGGTATTTTGTCTGTTGGCATTTTGTCTGTAGGCATTTTGTCTGTTGGCATTTTGTCTGTAGGCATTTTGCTTGTAGGCATTTTGTCTGTAGGCATTTTGCTTGTAGGCATTTTGTCTGTAGGCATTTTGTCTGTAGGCATTTTGTCTGTAGGCATTTTGTCTGTAGGCATTTTGTCTGTTGGCATTTTGTCTGTAGGCACTATGTCTGTAGGCATTTTGTCTGTAGGCATTTTGTCTGTTGGCATTTTGTCTGTAGGTATTTTGTCTGTTGGCATTTTGTCTGTAGGCATTTTGTCTGTTGGCATTTTGTTTGTAGGCATTTTGTCTGTAGGCATTTTGCTTGTAGGCATATTGTCTGTAGGCATTTTGTCTGTTGGCATTTTGTCTGTAGGTATTTTGTCTGTAGGTATTTTGTCTGTAGGCATTTTGTCTGTAGGCATTTTGTCTGTTGGCATTTTGTTTGTAGGCATTTTGTCTGTAGGCATTTCGTCTGTTGGCATTTTGTCTGTTGGCATTTTGTATGTAGGCATTTTGTCTGTTGGCATTTTGTCTGTTGGCATTTTGTCTGTTGGCATTTTGTCTGTAGGCATTTTGTCTGTTGGCATTTTGTCTGTTGGCATTTTGTATGTAGGCATTTTGTCTGTAGGCATTTTATCTGTTGGCATTTTGTCTGTTGGCATTTTGTCTGTTGGCATTTTGTCTGTAGGCAATTTGCCTGTTGGCATTTTGTCTGTTGGCATTTTGTATGTAGGCATTTTGTCTGTAGGCATTTTGTCTGTAGGTATTTTGTCTGTTGGCATTTTGTCTGTAGGCATTTTGTCTGTTGGCATTTTGTCTGTAGGCACTATGTCTGTAGGCATTTTGTCTGTAGGCATTTTGTCTGTTGGCATTTTGTCTGTAGGTATTTTGTCTGTTGGCATTTTGTCTGTAGGTATTTTGTCTGTTGGCATTTTGTTTGTAGGCATTTTGTCTGTAGGCATTTTGTCTGTTGGCATTTTGTCTGTAGGTATTTTGTCTGAAGGTATTTTGTCTGTTGGCATTTTGTCTGTAGGCATTTTGTCTGTTGGCATTTTGTTTGTAGGCATTTTGTCTGTAGGCATTTCGTCTGTTGGCATTTTGTCTGTTGGCATTTTGTATGTAGGCATTTTGTCTGTTGGCATTTTGTCTGTTGGCATTTTGTCTGTAGGTATTTTGTCTGTTGGCATTTTGTCTGTAGGCATTTTGTCTGTTGGCATTTTGCTTGTAGGCATTTTGTCTGTAGTCATTTTGTCTGTTGGCATTTTGTCTGTAGGTATTTTGTCTGTAGGTATTTTGTCTGTTGGCATTTTGTCTGTAGGCATTTTGTCTGTTGGCATTTTGTTTGTAGGCATTTTGTCTGTAGGCATTTCGTCTGTTGGCATTTTGTCTGTTGGCATTTTGTATGTAGGCATTTTGTCTGTTGGCATTTTGTCTGTTGGCATTTTGTCTGTTGGCATTTTGTCTGTAGGCATTTTGTCTGTTGGCATTTTGTCTGTTGGCATTTTGTCTGTTGGCATTTTGTCTGTAGGCATTTTGTCTGTAGGCATTTTGTCTGTTGGCATTTTGTCTGTAGGCATTTTGTCTGTAGGCATTTTGTCTGTTGGCATTTTGTCTGTTGGCATTTTGTCTGTAGGCATTTTGTCTGTAGGCATTTTGTCTGTAGGCATTTTGTCTGTAGGCATTTTGTCTGTTGGCATTTTGTCTGTAGGCATTTTGTCTGTAGGCATTTTGTCTGTTGGCATTTTGTCTGTAGGCATTTTGGCTGTAGGCATTTTGGCTGTAGGCATTTTGGCTGTAGGCATTTTGTCTGTTGGCATTTTGCTTGTAGGCATTTTGTCTGTAGGCATTTTGTCTGTAGGCATTTTGTCTGTAGGCATTTTGTCTGTTGGCATTTTGTCTGTAGGCATTTTGCTAGTAGGCATTTTGCTTGTATGGCATTTTGTCTGTAGGCATTTTGTCTGTTGGCGTTTTGTCTGTTGGCATTTTGTCTGTTGGCATTTTGTCTGTTGGCATTTTGTCTGTTGGCATTTTGTCTGTTGGCATTTTGTCTGTTGGCATTTTGTCTGTTGGCATTTTGTCTGTTGGCATTTTGTCTGTTGGCATTTTGTCTGTTGGCATTTTGTCTGTTGGCATTTTGTCTGTTGGCATTTTGTCTGTTGGCATTTTGTCTGTAGGCATTTTGTCTGTTGGCATTTTGTCATAGGCACTATGTCTGTAGGCATTTTGTCTGTAGGCATTTTGTCTGTTGGCATTTTGTCTGTAGGTATTTTGTCTGATGGCATTTTGTCTGTAGGCATTTTGTCTGTTGGCATTTTGTTTGTAGGCATTTTGTCTGTAGGCATTTTGCTTGTAGGCATTTTGTCTGTAGGCATTTTGTCTGTAGGCATTTTTTCTGTAGGCATTTTGTCTGTAGGCATTTTGTCTGTTGGCATTTTGTCTGTAGGCACTATGTCTGTAGGCATTTTGTCTGTAGGCATTTTGTCTGTTGGCATTTTGTCTGTAGGTATTTTGTCTGTTGGCATTTTGTTTGTAGGCATTTTGTCTGTAGGCATTTCGTCTGTTGGCATTTTGTCTGTTGGCATTTTGTATGTAGGCATTTTGTCTGTTGGCATTTTGTCTGTTGGCATTTTGTCTGTTGGCATTTTGTCTGTAGGCATTTTGTCTGTTGGCATTTTGTCTGTTGGCATTTTGTCTGTTGGCATTTTGTCTGTAGGCATTTTGTCTGTAGGCATTTTGTCTGTTGGCATTTTGTCTGTAGGCATTTTGTCTGTAGGCATTTTGTCTGTTGGCATTTTGTCTGTTGGCATTTTGTCTGTAGGCATTTTGTCTGTAGGCATTTTGTCTGTAGGCATTTTGTCTGTAGGCATTTTGTCTGTTGGCATTTTGTCTGTAGGCATTTTGTCTGTAGGCATTTTGTCTGTAGGCATTTTGGCTGTAGGCATTTTGGCTGTAGGCATTTTGTCTGTTGGCATTTTGCTTGTAGGCATTTTGTCTGTAGGCATTTTGTCTGTAGGCATTTTGTCTGTAGGCATTTTGTCTGTTGGCATTTTGTCTGTAGGCATTTTGCTAGTAGGCATTTTGCTTGTATGGCATTTTGTCTGTAGGCATTTTGTCTGTTGGCGTTTTGTCTGTTGGCATTTTGTCTGTTGGCATTTTGTCTGTTGGCATTTTGTCTGTTGGCATTTTGTCTGTTGGCATTTTGTCTGTTGGCATTTTGTCTGTTGGCATTTTGTCTGTTGGCATTTTGTCTGTTGGCATTTTGTCTGTTGGCATTTTGTCTGTTGGCATTTTGTCTGTTGGCATTTTGTCTGTTGGCATTTTGTCTGTAGGCATTTTGTCTGTTGGCATTTTGTCTGTAGGCACTATGTCTGTAGGCATTTTGTCTGTAGGCATTTTGTCTGTTGGCATTTTGTCTGTAGGTATTTTGTCTGATGGCATTTTGTCTGTAGGCATTTTGTCTGATGGCATTTTGTTTGTAGGCATTTTGTCTGTAGGCATTTTGCTTGTAGGCATTTTGTCTGTTGGCATTTTGTCTGTAGGCATTTTGTCTGTTGGCATTTTGTTTGTAGGCATTTTGTCTGTTGGCATTTTGTCTGTAGGTATTTTGTCTGTAGGTATTTTGTCTGTTGGCATTTTGTCTGTAGGCATTTTGTCTGTTGGCATTTTGTTTGTAGGCATTTTGTCTGTAGGCATTTCGTCTGTTGGCATTTTGTCTGTTGGCATTTTGTATGTAGGCATTTTGTCTGTTGGCATTTTGTCTGTTGGCATTTTGTCTGTTGGCATTTTGTCTGTAGGCATTTTGTCTTTTGGCATTTTGTCTGTTGGCATTTTGTATGTAGGCATTTTGTCTGTAGGCATTTTGTCTGTTGGCATTTTGTCTGTTGGCATTTTGTCTGTAGGTATTTTGTCTGTTGGCATTTTGTCTGTAGGCATTTTGTCTGTTGGCATTTTGTCTGTAGGCATTTTGCTTGTAAGCATTTTGTCTGTAGGCATTTTGCTTGTAGGAATTTTGTCTGTAGGCATTTTGTCTGTAGGCATTTTGTCTGTAGGCATTTTGTCTGTAGGCATTTTGTCTGTTGGCATTTTGTCTGTAGGCACTATGTCTGTAGGCATTTTGTCTGTAGGCATTTTGTCTGTTGGCATTTTGTCTGTAGGTATTTTGTCTGTTGGCATTTTGTCTGTTGGCATTTTGTCTGTTGGCATTTTGTTTGTAGGCATTTTGTCTGTAGGCATTTTGCTTGTAGGCATTTTGTCTGTAGTCATTTTGTCTGTTGGCATTTTGTCTGTAGGTATTTTGTCTGTAGGTATTTTGTCTGTTGGCATTTTGTCTGTAGGCATTTTGTCTGTTGGCATTTTGTTTGTAGGCATTTTGTCTGTAGGCATTTCGTCTGTTGGCATTTTGTCTGTTGGCATTTTGTATGTAGGCATTTTGTCTGTTGGCATTTTGTCTGTTGGCATTTTGTCTGTTGGCATTTTGTCTGTAGGCATTTTGTCTGTTGGCATTTTGTCTGTTGGCATTTTGTATGTAGGCATTTTGTCTGTAGGCATTTTATCTGTTGGCATTTTGTCTGTTGGCATTTTGTCTGTTGGCATTTTGTCTGTAGGCAATTTGTCTGTTGGCATTTTGTCTGTTGGCATTTTGTATGTAGGCATTTTGTCTGTAGGCATTTTGTCTGTAGGTATTTTGTCTGTTGGCATTTTGTCTGTAGGCATTTTGTCTGTAGGCATTTTGTCTGTTGGCATTTTGTCTGTAGGCACTATGTCTGTAGGCATTTTGTCTGTAGGCATTTTGTCTGTTGGCATTTTGTCTGTAGGTATTTTGTCTGTTGGCATTTTGTCTGTAGGCATTTTGTCTGTTGGCATTTTGTTTGTAGGCATTTTGTCTGTAGGCATTTTGTCTGTTGGCATTTTGTCTGTAGGTATTTTGTCTGAAGGTATTTTGTCTGTTGGCATTTTGTCTGTAGGCATTTTGTCTGTTGGCATTTTGTTTGTAGGCATTTTGTCTGTAGGCATTTCGTCTGTTGGCATTTTGTCTGTTGGCATTTTGTATGTAGGCATTTTGTCTGTTGGCATTTTGTCTGTTGGCATTTTGTCTGTAGGTATTTTGTCTGTTGGCATTTTGTCTGTAGGCATTTTGTCTGTTGGCATTTTGCTTGTAGGCATTTTGTCTGTAGTCATTTTGTCTGTTGGCATTTTGTCTGTAGGTATTTTGTCTGTAGGTATTTTGTCTGTTGGCATTTTGTCTGTAGGCATTTTGTCTGTTGGCATTTTGTTTGTAGGCATTTTGTCTGTAGGCATTTCGTCTGTTGGCATTTTGTCTGTTGGCATTTTGTATGTAGGCATTTTGTCTGTTGGCATTTTGTCTGTTGGCATTTTGTCTGTTGGCATTTTGTCTGTAGGCATTTTGCTTGTAAGCATTTTGTCTGTAGGCATTTTGCTTGTAGGAATTTTGTCTGTAGGCATTTTGTCTGTAGGCATTTTGTCTGTAGGCATTTTGTCTGTAGGCATTTTGTCTGTTGGCATTTTGTCTGTAGGCACTATGTCTGTAGGCATTTTGTCTGTAGGCATTTTGTCTGTTGGCATTTTGTCTGTAGGTATTTTGTCTGTTGGCATTTTGTCTGTTGGCATTTTGTCTGTTGGCATTTTGTTTGTAGGCATTTTGTCTGTAGGCATTTTGCTTGTAGGCATTTTGTCTGTAGTCATTTTGTCTGTTGGCATTTTGTCTGTAGGTATTTTGTCTGTAGGTATTTTGTCTGTTGGCATTTTGTCTGTAGGCATTTTGTCTGTTGGCATTTTGTTTGTAGGCATTTTGTCTGTAGGCATTTCGTCTGTTGGCATTTTGTCTGTTGGCATTTTGTATGTAGGCATTTTGTCTGTTGGCATTTTGTCTGTTGGCATTTTGTCTGTTGGCATTTTGTCTGTAGGCATTTTGTCTGTTGGCATTTTGTCTGTTGGCATTTTGTATGTAGGCATTTTGTCTGTAGGCATTTTATCTGTTGGCATTTTGTCTGTTGGCATTTTGTCTGTTGGCATTTTGTCTGTAGGCAATTTGTCTGTTGGCATTTTGTCTGTTGGCATTTTGTATGTAGGCATTTTGTCTGTAGGCATTTTGTCTGTAGGTATTTTGTCTGTTGGCATTTTGTCTGTAGGCATTTTGTCTGTAGGCATTTTGTCTGTTGGCATTTTGTCTGTAGGCACTATGTCTGTAGGCATTTTGTCTGTAGGCATTTTGTCTGTTGGCATTTTGTCTGTAGGTATTTTGTCTGTTGGCATTTTGTCTGTAGGCATTTTGTCTGTTGGCATTTTGTTTGTAGGCATTTTGTCTGTAGGCATTTTGTCTGTTGGCATTTTGTCTGTAGGTATTTTGTCTGAAGGTATTTTGTCTGTTGGCATTTTGTCTGTAGGCATTTTGTCTGTTGGCATTTTGTTTGTAGGCATTTTGTCTGTAGGCATTTCGTCTGTTGGCATTTTGTCTGTTGGCATTTTGTATGTAGGCATTTTGTCTGTTGGCATTTTGTCTGTTGGCATTTTGTCTGTAGGTATTTTGTCTGTTGGCATTTTGTCTGTAGGCATTTTGTCTGTTGGCATTTTGCTTGTAGGCATTTTGTCTGTAGTCATTTTGTCTGTTGGCATTTTGTCTGTAGGTATTTTGTCTGTAGGTATTTTGTCTGTTGGCATTTTGTCTGTAGGCATTTTGTCTGTTGGCATTTTGTTTGTAGGCATTTTGTCTGTAGGCATTTCGTCTGTTGGCATTTTGTCTGTTGGCATTTTGTATGTAGGCATTTTGTCTGTTGGCATTTTGTCTGTTGGCATTTTGTCTGTTGGCATTTTGTCTGTAGGCATTTTGTCTGTTGGCATTTTGTCTGTTGGCATTTTGTATGTAGGCATTTTGTCTGTTGGCATTTTGTATGTAGGCATTTTGTCTGTTGGCCTTTTGTATGTAGGCATTTTGTCTGTTGGCATTTTGTCTGTTGGCATTTTGTCTGTAGGCATTTTGTCTGTTGGCATTTTGTCTGTAGGCATATTGTCTGTAGGCATTTTGTCTGTAGGCATTTTGTCTGTAGGCATTTTGTCTGTAGGCATTTTGTCTGTACGCATTTTGTCTGTTGGCATTTTGTCTGTAGGTATTTTGTTTGTTGGCATTTTGTCTGTAGGCATTTTGTCTGTTGGCATTTTGTTTGTAGGCATTTTGTCTGTAGGCATTTTGTCTGTAGGCATTTTGTCTGTTGGCATTTTGTCTGTAGGCATTTTGTCTGTAGGCATTTTGTCTGTAGGCATTTTGTCTGTTGGCATTTTGTCTGTTGGCATTTTGTCTGTTGGCATTTTGTCTGTTGGCATTTTGTCTGTTGGCATTTTTTCTGTTGGCATTTTGTCTGTTGGCATTTTGTCTGTAGGCATTTTGACTGTTGGCATTTTGTCTGTTGGCATTTTGTCTGTTGGCATTTTGTCTGTTGGCATTTTGTCTGTTGGCATTTTGTCTGTAGGCACTTTGTCTGTAGGCATTTTGTCTGTAGGCATTTTGTCTGTAGGCACTATGTCTGTAGGCATTTTGTCTGTAGGCATTTTGTCTGTTGGCATTTTGTCTGTAGGAATTATGTCTGTTGGCATTTTGTCTGTAGGCATTTTGTCTGTTGGCATTTTGTTTGTAGGCATTTTGTCTGTAGGCATTTTGTCTGTTGGCATTTTGTCTGTAGGTATTTTGTCTGTAGGTATTTTGTCTGTTGGCATTTTGTCTGTAGGCATTTTGCCTGTTGGCATTTTGTTTGTAGGCATTTTGTCTGTAGGCATTTCGTCTGTTGGCATTTTGTCTGTTGGCATTTTGTCTGTAGGCACTATGTCTGTAGGTATTTTGTCTGTTGGCATTTTGTCTGTAGGTATTTTGTCTGTAGGTATTTTGTCTGTTGGCATTTTGTCTGTAGGCATTTTGTCTGTTGGCATTTTGTTTGTAGGCATTTTGTCTGTAGGCATTTCGTCTGTTGGCATTTTGTCTGTTGGCATTTTGTATGTAGGCATTTTGTCTGTTGGCATTTTGTCTGTTGGCATTTTGTCTGTTGGCATTTTGTCTGTAGGCATTTTGTCTGTTGGTATTTTGTCTGTTGGCATTTTGTATGTAGGTATTTTGTCTGTAGGCATTTTGTCTGTTGGCATTTTGTCTGTTGGCATTTTGTATGTAGGCATTTTGTCTGTTGGCATTTTGTATGTAGGCATTTTGTCTGTTGGCATTTTGTCTGTTGGCATTTTGTCTGTAGGCATTTTGTCTGTTGGCATTTTGTCTGTAGGCATATTGTCTGTAGGCATTTTGTCTGTAGGCATTTTGTCTGTACGCATTTTGTCTGTACGCATTTTGTCTGTTGGCATTTTGTCTGTAGGTATTTTGTCTGTTGGCATTTTGTCTGTAGGCATTTTGTCTGTTGGCATTTTGTTTGTAGGCATTTTGTCTGTAGGCATTTTGTCTGTAGGCATTTTGTCTGTTGGCATTTGGTCTGTAGGCATTTTGTCTGTAGGCATTTTGTCTGTAGGCATTTTGTCTGTTGGCATTTTGTCTGTTGGCATTTTGTCTGTTGGCATTTTGTCTGTTGGCATTTTGTCTGTTGGCATTTTGTCTGTTGGCATTTTGTCTGTTGGCATTTTGTCTGTAGGCATTTTGTCTGTTGGCATTTTGTCTGTTGGCATTTTGACTGTTGGCATTTTGTCTGTTGGCATTTTGTCTGTTGGCATTTTGTATGTAGGCATTTTGTCTGTAGGCATTTTGTCTGTTGGCATTTTGTCTGTTGGCATTTTGTCTGTTGGCATTTTGTCTGTAGGCAATTTGTCTGTTGGCATTTTGTCTGTTGGCATTTTGTATGTAGGCATTTTGTCTGTAGGCATTTTGTCTGTAGGTATTTTGTCTGTTGGCATTTTGTCTATAGGCATTTTGTCTGTAGGCATTTTGTCTGTTGGCATTTTGTCTGTAGGCACTATGTCTGTAGGCATTTTGTCTGTAGGCATTTTGTCTGTTGGCATTTTGTCTGTTGGCATTTTGTCTGTTGGCATTTTGTCTGTAGGCACTATGTCTGTAGGCATTTTGTCTGTAGGCATTTTGTCCGTTGGCCTTTTGTCTGTTGGCATTTTGTCTGTTGGCATTTTGTCTGTTGGCATTTTGTCTGTTGGCATTTTGTCTGTTGGCATTTTGTCTGTTGGCCTTTTGTCTGTTGGCATTTTGTCTGTAGGCATTTTGTCTGTTGGCATTTTGTCCGTTGGCATTTTGTCTGTTGGCATTTTATCTGTTGGCATTTTGTCTGTTGGCATTTTGTCTGTAGGCATTTTGTCTGTTGGCATTTTGTCTGTAGGCATTTTGTCTGTTGGCATTTTGTCTGTTGGCATTTTGTCTGTTGGCATTTTGTCTGTAGGCATTTTGTCTGTTGGCCTTTTGTCTGTTGGTATTTTGTCTGTTGGCATTTTGTCTGTTGGCATTTTGTCTGTTGGCATTTTGTCTGTAGGCATTTTGTCTGTTGGCATTTTGTCTGTTGGCATTTTGTCTGTTGGCATTTTGTCTGTTGGCATTTTGTCTGTAGGTATTTTGTCTGTAGGCATTTTGTCTGTTGGCATTTTGTCTGTTGGCATTTTGTCTGTTGGCATTTTGTCTGTAGGCATTTTGTCTGTTGGCATTTTGTCTGTAGGCATTTTGTCTGTTGGCATTTTGTTTGTAGGCATTTTGTCTGTAGGCATTTCGTCTGTTGGCATTTTGTCTGTTGGCATTTTGTATGTAGGAATTTTGTCTGTTGGCATTTTGTCTGTTGGCATTTTGTCTGTTGGCATTTTGTCTGTAGGCATTTTGTCTGTTGGCATTTTGTCTGTTGGCATTTTGTATGTAGGCATTTTGTCTGTAGGCATTTTGTCTGTTGGCATTTTGTCTGATGGCATTTTGTATGTAGGCATTTTGTCTGTTGGCCTTTTGTATGTAGGCATTTTGTCTGTTGGCATTTTGTCTGTTGGCATTTTGTCTGTAGGCATTTTGTCTGTTGGCATTTTGTCTGTAGGCATATTGTCTGTAGGCATTTTGTCTGTAGGCATTTTGTCTGTAGGCATTTTGTCTGTACGCATTTTGTCTGTTGGCATTTTGTCTGTAGGTATTTTGTTTGTTGGCATTTTGTCTGTAGGCATTTTGTCTGTTGGCATTTTGTTTGTAGGCATTTTGTCTGTAGGCATTTTGTCTGTAGGCATTTTGTCTGTTGGCATTTTGTCTGTTGGCATTTTGTCTGTTGGCATTTTGTCTGTTGGCATTTTGTCTGTTGGCATTTTGTCTGTAGGTATTTTGTCTGTTGGCATTTTGTCTGTAGGCATTTTGTCTGTTGGCATTTTGTCTGTAGGCATTTTGTCTGTTGGCATTTTGTTTGTAGGCATTTTGTCTGTAGGCATTTCGTCTGTTGGCATTTTGTCTGTTGGCATTTTGTATGTAGGAATTTTGTCTGTTGGCATTTTGTCTGTTGGCATTTTGTCTGTTGGCATTTTGTCTGTAGGCATTTTGTCTGTTGGCATTTTGTCTGTAGGCATTTCGTCTGTTGGCATTTTGTCTGTTGGCATTTTGTCTGTAGGCACTATGTCTGTAGGTATTTTGTCTGTAGGCATTTTGTCTGTTGGCATTTTGTCTGTAGGTATTTTGTCTGTTGGTATTTTGTCTGTAGGCATTTTGTCTGTTGGCATTTTGCTTGTAGGCATTTTGTCTGTAGGCATTTTGTCTGTTGGCATTTTGTCTGTAGGTATTTTGTCTGTTGGCATTTTGTCTGTAGGCATTTTGTCTGTTGGCATTTTGTTTGTAGGCATTTTGTCTGTAGGCATTTCGTCTGTAGGCATTTTGTCTGTTAGCATTTGGTCTGTAGGCATTTTGTCTGTAGGCATTTTGTCTGTAGGCATTTTGTCTGTTGGCATTTTGTCTGTTGGCATTTTGTCTGTTGGCATTTTGTCTGTTGGCATTTTGTCTGTTGGCATTTTGTCTGTTGGCATTTTGTCTGTTGGCATTTTGTCTGTTGGCATTTTGTCTGTAGGCATTTTGTCTGTTGGCATTTTGTCTGTTGGCATTTTGTCTGTTGGCATTTTGTCTGTTGGCATTTTGTCTGTTGGCATTTTGTCTGTAGGCACTTTGTCTGTAGGCATTTTGTCTGTAGGCATTTTGTCTGTTGGCATTTTGTCTGTAGGTATTTTGTCTGTTGGCATTTTGTCTGTAGGCATTTTGTCTGTTGGCATTTTGTTTGTAGGCATTTTGTCTGTAGGCATTTTGCTAGTAGGCATTTTGTCTGTTGGCATTTTGTCTGTAGGCATTTTGTATGTTGGCATTTTGTCTGTAGGCATTTTGTCTGTTGGCATTTTGTCTGTAGGCATTTTGTCTGTTGACATTTTGTCTGTTGGCATTTTGTCTGTTGGCATTTTGTCTGTTGGCATTTTGTCTGTTGGCCTTTTGTCTGTTGGCATTTTGTCTGTTGGCATTTTGTCTGTTGGCATTTTGTCTGTTGGCATTTTGTCTGTTGGCATTTTGTCTGTTGGCATTTTGTCTGTTGGCATTTTGTCTGTAGGCATTTTGTCTGTTGGCATTTTGTTTGTAGGCATTTTGTCTGTAGGCATTTCGTCTGTTGGCATTTTGTCTGTTGGCATTTTGTATGTAGGCATTTTGTCTGTTGGCATTTTGTCTGTTGGCATTTTGTCTGTTGGCATTTTGTCTGTTGGCATTTTGTCTGTAGGCATTTTGTCTGTTGGCATTTTGTCTGTTGGCATTTTGTATGTAGGCATTTTGTCTGTAGGCATTTTGTCTGTTGGCATTTTGTCTGTTGGCATTTTGTATGTAGGCATTTTGTCTGTTGGCATTTTGTATGTAGGCATTTTGTCTGTTGGCATTTTGTCTGTTGGCATTTTGTCTGTAGGCATTTTGTCTGTTGGCATTTTGTCTGTAGGCATATTGTCTGTAGGCATTTTGTCTGTAGGCATTTTGTCTGTACGCATTTTGTCTGTACGCATTTTGTCTGTTGGCATTTTGTCTGTAGGTATTTTGTCTGTTGGCATTTTGTCTGTAGGCATTTTGTCTGTTGGCATTTTGTTTGTAGGCATTTTGTCTGTAGGCATTTCGTCTGTAGAAATTTTGTCTGTTAGCATTTGGTCTGTAGGCATTTTGTCTGTAGGCATTTTGTCTGTAGGCATTTTGTCTGTTGGCATTTTGTCTGTTGGCATTTTGTCTGTTGGCATTTTGTCTGTTGGCATTTTGTCTGTTGGCATTTTGTCTGTTGGCATTTTGTCTGTTGGCATTTTGTCTGTTGGCATTTTGTCTGTAGGCATTTTGTCTGTTGGCATTTTGTCTGTTGGCATTTTGTCTGTTGGCATTTTGTCTGTTGGCATTTTGTCTGTTGGCATTTTGTCTGTAGGCACTTTGTCTGTAGGCATTTTGTCTGTAGGCATTTTGTCTGTTGGCATTTTGTCTGTAGGTATTTTGTCTGTTGGCATTTTGTCTGTAGGCATTTTGTCTGTTGGCATTTTGTTTGTAGACATTTTGTCTGTAGGCATTTTGCTAGTAGGCATTTTGTCTGTTGGCATTTTGTCTGTAGAAATTTTGTCTGTTGGCATTTTGTCTGTAGGCATTTTGTCTGTTGGCATTTTGTCTGTAGGCATTTTGTCTGTTGACATTTTGTCTGTTGGCATTTTGTCTGTTGGCATTTTGTCTGTTGGCCTTTTGTCTGTTGGCATTTTGTCTGTTGGCATTTTGTCTGTTGGCATTTTTTCTGTTGGCATTTTGTCTGTTGGCATTTTGTCTGTTGGCATTTTGTCTGTTGGCATTTTGTCTGTTGGCATTTTGTCTGTTGGCATTTTGTCTGTTGGCATTTTGTCTGTAGGTATTTTGTCTGTAGGTATTTTGTCTGTTGGCATTTTGTCTGTAGGCATTTTGTCTGTTGGCATTTTGTTTGTAGGCATTTTGTCTGTAGGCATTTCGTCTGTTGGCATTTTGTCTGTTGGCATTTTGTATGTAGGCATTTTGTCTGTTGGCATTTTGTCTGTTGGCATTTTGTCTGTTGGCATTTTGTCTGTAGGCATTTTGTCTGTTGGCATTTTGTCTGTTGGCATTTTGTATGTAGGCATTTTATCTGTAGGCATTTTTTCTGTTGGCATTTTGTCTGTTGGCATTTTGTATGTAGGCATTTTGTCTGTTGGCATTTTGTATGTAAGCATTTTGTCTGTTGGCATTTTGTCTGTTGGCATTTTGTCTGTAGGCATTTTGTCTGTTGGCATTTTGTCTGTAGGCATATTGTCTGTAGGCATTTTGTCTGTAGGCATTTTGTCTGTAGGCATTTTGTCTGTAGGCATTTTGTCTGTAGGCATTTTGTCTGTAGGCATTTTGTCTGTTGGCATTTTGTCTGTTGGCATTTTGTCTGTTGGCATTTTGTCTGTAGGCATTTTGTCTGTTGGCATTTTGTCTGTTGGCATTTTGTATGTAGGCATTTTGTCTGTAGGCATTTTGTCTGTTGGCATTTTGTCTGTTGGCATTTTGTATGTAGGCATTTTGTCTGTTGGCTTTTTGTATGTAGGCATTTTGTCTGTTGGCATTTTGTCTGTTGGCATTTTGTCTGTAGGCATTTTGTCTGTTGGCATTTTGTCTGTAGGCATATTGTCTGTAGGCATTTTGTCTGTAGGCATTTTGTCTGTAGGCATTTTGTCTGTACGCATTTTGTCTGTTGGCATTTTGTCTGTAGGTATTTTGTCTGTTGGCATTTTGTCTGTAGGCATTTTGCCTGTTGGCATTTTGTTTGTAGGCATTTTGTCTGTAGGCATTTTGTCTGTAGGCATTTGGTCTGTTGGCATTTGGTCTGTAGGCATTTTGTCTGTAGGCATTTTGTCTGTAGGCATTTTGTCTGTTGGCATTTTGTCTGTTGGCATTTTGTCTGTTGGCATTTTGTCTGTTGGCATTTTGTCTGTTGGCATTTTGTCTGTTGGCATTTTGTCTGTAGGCATTTTGTCTGTTGGCATTTTGTCTGTTGGCATTTTGTCTGTTGGCATTTTGTCTGTTGACATTTTGTCTGTTGGCATTTTGTCTGTAGGCACTTTGTCTGTAGGCATTTTGTCTGTAGGCATTTTGTCTGTTGGCATTTTGTCTGTAGGTATTTTGTCTGTTGGCATTTTGTCTGTAGGCATTTTGTCTGTTGGCATTTTGTTTGTAGGCATTTGGTCTGTAGGCATTTTGCTAGTAGGCATTTTGTCTGTTGGCATTTTGTCTGTAGGCATTTTGTCTGTTGGCATTTTGTCTGTAGGCATTTTGTCTGTTGGCATTTTGTCTGTAGGCATTTTGTCTGTTGGCATTTTGTCTGTTGGCATTTTGTCTGTTGGCATTTTGTCTGTTGGCATTTTGTCTGTTGGCCTTTTGTCTGTTGGCATTTTGTCTGTTGGCATTTTGTCTGTTGGCATTTTGTCTGTTGGCATTTTGTCTGTTGGCATTTTGTCTGTAGGCATTTTGTCTGTAGGCATTTTGTCTATTGGCATTTTGTCTGTAGGCATTTTGTCTGTAGGCATTTTGTCTATTGGCATTTTGTCTGTAGGCATTTTGGCTGTAGGCATTTTGGCTGTAGGCATTTTGTCTGTTGGCATTTTGCTTGTAGGCATTTTGTCTGTAGGCATTTTGTCTGTAGGCATTTTGTCTGTAGGCATTTTGTCTGTTGGCATTTTGTCTGTAGGCATTTTGCTAGTAGGCATTTTGCTTGTATGGCATTTTGTCTGTAGGCATTTTGTCTGTTGGCGTTTTGTCTGTTGGCATTTTGTCTGTTGGCATTTTGTCTGTTGGCATTTTGTCTGTTGGCATTTTGTCTGTTGGCATTTTGTCTGTTGGCATTTTGTCTGTTGGCATTTTGTCTGTTGGCATTTTGTCTGTTGGCATTTTGTCTGTTGGCATTTTGTCTGTTGGCATTTTGTCTGTAGGCATTTTGTCTGTTGGCATTTTGTCTGTAGGCACTATGTCTGTAGGCATTTTGTCTGTAGGCATTTTGTCTGTTGGCATTTTGTCTGTAGGTATTTTGTCTGATGGCATTTTGTCTGTAGGCATTTTGTCTGTTGGCATTTTGTTTGTAGGCATTTTGTCTGTAGGCATTTTGCTTGTAGGCATTTTGTCTGTAGGCATTTTGTCTGTAGGCATTTTGTCTGTAGGCATTTTGTCTGTAGGCATTTTGTCTGTTGGCATTTTGTCTGTAGGCACTATGTCTGTAGGCATTTTGTCTGTAGGCATTTTGTCTGTTGGCATTTTGTCTGTAGGTATTTTGTCTGTTGGCATTTTGTCTGTAGGCATTTTGTCTGTTGGCATTTTGTCTGTAGGCATTTTGCTTGTAGGCATTTTGTCTGTAGGCATTTTGCTTGTAGGCATTTTGTCTGTAGGCATTTTGTCTGTAGGCATTTTGTCTGTAGGCATTTTGTCTGTAGGCATTTTGTCTGTTGGCATTTTGTCTGTAGGCACTATGTCTGTAGGCATTTTGTCTGTAGGCATTTTGTCTGTTGGCATTTTGTCTGTAGGTATTTTGTCTGTTGGCATTTTGTCTGTAGGCATTTTGTCTGTTGGCATTTTGTTTGTAGGCATTTTGTCTGTAGGCATTTTGCTTGTAGGCATTTTGTCTGTAGGCATTTTGTCTGTTGGCATTTTGTCTGTAGGTATTTTGTCTGTAGGTATTTTGTCTGTTGGCATTTTGTCTGTAGGCATTTTGTCTGTTGGCATTTTGTTTGTAGGCATTTTGTCTGTAGGCATTTCGTCTGTTGGCATTTTGTCTGTTGGCATTTTGTATGTAGGCATTTTGTCTGTTGGCATTTTGTCTGTTGGCATTTTGTCTGTTGGCATTTTGTCTGTAGACATTTTGTCTGTTGGCATTTTGTCTGTTGGCATTTTGTATGTAGGCATTTTGTCTGTAGGCATTTTGTCTGTTGGCATTTTGTCTGTTGGCATTTTGTCTGTTGGCATTTTGTCTGTAGGCAATTTGTCTGTTGGCATTTTGTCTGTTGGCATTTTGTATGTAGGCATTTTGTCTGTAGGCATTTTGTCTGTAGGTATTTTGTCTGTTGGCATTTTGTCTGTAGGCATTTTGTCTGTTGGCATTTTGTCTGTAGGCACTATGTCTGTAGGCATTTTGTCTGTAGGCATTTTGTCTGTTGGCATTTTGTCTGTAGGTATTTTGTCTGTTGGCATTTTGTCTGTAGGCATTTTGTCTGTTGGCATTTTGTTTGTAGGCATTTTGTCTGTAGGCATTTTGTCTGTTGGCATTTTGTCTGTAGGTATTTTGTCTGAAGGTATTTTGTCTGTTGGCATTTTGTCTGTTGGCATTTTGTTTGTAGGCATTTTGTCTGTAGGCATTTCGTCTGTTGGCATTTTGTCTGTTGGCATTTTGTATGTAGGCATTTTGTCTGTTGGCATTTTGTCTGTTGGCATTTTGTCTGTTGGCATTTTGTCTGTAGGTATTTTGTCTGTTGGCATTTTGTCTGTAGGCATTTTGTCATTTGGCATTTTGCTTGTAGGCATTTTGTCTGTAGGCATTTTGTCTGTTGGCATTTTGTCTGTAGGTATTTTGTCTGTAGGTATTTTGTCTGTTGGCATTTTGTCTGTTGGCATTTTGTCTGTTGGCATTTTGTTTGTAGGCATTTTGTCTGTAGGCATTTCGTCTGTTGGCATTTTGTCTGTTGGCATTTTGTATGTAGGCATTTTGTCTGTTGGCATTTTGTCTGTTGGCATTTTGTCTGTTGGCATTTTGTCTGTAGGCATTTTGTCTGTTGTCATTTTGTCTGTTGGCATTTTGAATGTAGGCATTTTGTCTGTAGGCATTTTGTCTGTTGGCATTTTGTCTGTTGGCATTTTGTCTGTAGGTATTTTGTGTGTTGGCATTTTGTCTGTAGGCATTTTGTCTGTTGGCATTTTGTCTGTAGGCATTTTGCTTGTAGGCATTTTGTCTGTAGGCATTTTGCTTGTAGGCATTTTGTCTGTAGGCATTTTGTCTGTAGGCATTTTGTCTGTAGGCATTTTGCCTATAGGCATTTTGTCTGTTGGCATTTTGTCTGTAGGCACTATGTCTGTAGGCATTTTGTCTGTAGGCATTTTGTCTGTTGGCATTTTGTCTGTAGGTATTTTGTCTGTTGGCATTTTGTCTGTAGGCATTTTGTCTGTTGGCATTTTGTTTGTAGGCATTTTGTCTGTAGGCATTTTGCTTGTAGGCATTTTGTCTGTAGGCATTTTGTCTGTTGGCATTTTGTCTGTAGGTATTTTGTCTGTAGGTATTTTGTCTGTTGGCATTTTGTCTGTAGGCATTTTGTCTGTTGGCATTTTGTTTGTAGGCATTTTGTCTGTAGGCATTTCGTCTGTTGGCATTTTGTCTGTTGGCATTTTGTATGTAGGCATTTTGTCTGTTGGCATTTTGTCTGTTGGCATTTTGTCTGTTGGCATTTTGTCTGTAGGCATTTTGTCTGTTGGCATTTTGTCTGTTGGCATTTTGTATGTAGGCATTTTGTCTGTAGGCATTTTATCTGTTGGCATTTTGTCTGTTGGCATTTTGTCTGTTGGCATTTTGTCTGTAGGCAATTTGTCTGTTGGCATTTTGTCTGTTGGCATTTTGTATGTAGGCATTTTGTCTGTAGGCATTTTGTCTGTAGGTATTTTGTCTGTTGGCATTTTGTCTGTAGGCATTTTGTCCGTAGGCATTTTGTCTGTTGGCATTTTGTCTGTAGGCACTATGTCTGTAGGCATTTTGTCTGTAGGCATTTTGTCTGTTGGCATTTTGTCTGTAGGTATTTTGTCTGTTGGCATTTTGTCTGTAGGCATTTTGTCTGTTGGCATTTTGTTTGTAGGCATTTTGTCTGTAGGCATTTTGTCTGTTGGCATTTTGTCTGTAGGTATTTTGTCTGAAGGTATTTTGTCTGTTGGCATTTTGTCTGTAGGCATTTTGTCTGTTGGCATTTTGTTTGTAGGCATTTTGTCTGTAGGCATTTCGTCTGTTGGCATTTTGTCTGTTGGCATTTTGTATGTAGGCATTTTGTCTGTTGGCATTTTGTCTGTTGGCATTTTGTCTGTAGGTATTTTGTCTGTTGGCATTTTGTCTGTAGGCATTTTGTCTGTTGGCATTTTGCTTGTAGGCATTTTGTCTGTAGTCATTTTGTCTGTTGGCATTTTGTCTGTAGGTATTTTGTCTGTAGGTATTTTGTCTGTTGGCATTTTGTCTGTAGGCATTTTGTCTGTTGGCATTTTGTTTGTAGGCATTTTGTCTGTAGGCATTTCGTCTGTTGGCATTTTGTCTGTTGGCATTTTGTATGTAGGCATTTTGTCTGTTGGCATTTTGTCTGTTGGCATTTTGTCTGTTGGCATTTTGTCTGTAGGCATTTTGTCTGTTGGCATTTTGTCTGTTGGCATTTTGTATGTAGGCATTTTGTCTGTAGGCATTTTGTCTGTTGGCATTTTGTCTGTTGGCATTTTGTATGTAGGCATTTTGTCTGTTGGCCTTTTGTATGTAGGCATTTTGTCTGTTGGCATTTTGTCTGTTGGCATTTTGTCTGTAGGCATTTTGTCTGTTGGCATTTTGTCTGTAGGCATATTGTCTGTAGGCATTTTGTCTGTAGGCATTTTGTCTGTAGGCATTTTGTCTGTACGCATTTTGTCTGTTGGCATTTTGTCTGTAGGTATTTTGTTTGTTGGCATTTTGTCTGTAGGCATTTTGTCTGTTGGCATTTTGTTTGTAGGCATTTTGTCTGTAGGCATTTTGTCTGAAGGCATTTTGTCTGTTGGCATTTTGTCTGTAGGCATTTTGTCTGTAGGCATTTTGTCTGTAGGCATTTTGTCTGTTGGCATTTTGTCTGTTGTCATTTTGTCTGTTGGCATTTTGTCTGTTGGCATTTTGTCTGTTGGCATTTTTTCTGTTTGCATTTTGTCTGTTGGCATTTTGTCTGTAGGCATTTTGACTGTTGGCATTTTGTCTGTTGGCATTTTGTCTGTTGGCATTTTGTCTGTTGGCATTTTGTCTGTTGGCATTTTGTCTGTAGGCACTTTGTCTGTAGGCATTTTGTCTGTAGGCATTTTGTCTGTAGGCACTATGTCTGTAGGCATTTTGTCTGTAGGCATTTTGTCTCTTGGCATTTTGTCTGTAGGTATTTTGTCTGTTGGCATTTTGTTTGTAGGCATTTTGTCTGTTGGCATTTTGTTTGTAGGCATTTTGTCTGTAGGCATTTTGTCTGTTGGCATTTTGTCTGTAGGTATTTTGTCTGTAGGTATTTTGTCTGTTGGCATTTTGTCTGTAGGCATTTTGTCTGTTGGCATTTTGTTTGTAGGCATTTTGTCTGTAGGCATTTCGTCTGTTGGCATTTTGTCTGTTGGTATTTTGTCTGTAGGCACTATGTCTGTAGGTATTTTGTCTGTTGGCATTTTGTCTGTAGGTATTTTGTCTGTAGGTATTTTGTCTGTAGGTATTTTGTCTGTTGGCATTTTGTCTGTAGGCATTTTGTCTGTTGGCATTTTGTTTGTAGGCATTTTGTCTGTAGGCATTTCGTCTGTTGGCATTTTGTCTGTTGGCATTTTGTCTGTTGGCATTTTGTCTGTTGGCATTTTGTATGTAGGCATTTTGTCTGTAGGCATTTTATCTGTTGGCATTTTGTCTGTTGGCATTTTGTCTGTTGGCATTTTGTCTGTAGGCAATTTGTCTGTTGGCATTTTGTCTGTTAGCATTTTGTATGTAGGCATTTTGTCTGTAGGCATTTTGTCTGTAGGTATTTTGTCTGTTGGCATTTTGTCTGTAGGCATTTTGTCCGTAGGCATTTTGTCTGTTGGCATTTTGTCTGTAGGCACTATGTCTGTAGGCATTTTGTCTGTAGGCATTTTGTCTGTTGGCATTTTGTCTGTAGGTATTTTGTCTGTTGGCATTTTGTCTGTAGGCATTTTGTCTGTTGGCATTTTGTTTGTAGGCATTTTGTCTGTAGGCATTTTGTCTGTTGGCATTTTGTCTGTAGGTATTTTGTCTGAAGGTATTTTGTCTGTTGGCATTTTGTCTGTAGGCATTTTGTCTGTTGGCATTTTGTTTGTAGGCATTTTGTCTGTAGGCATTTCGTCTGTTGGCATTTTGTCTGTTGGCATTTTGTCTGTTGGCATTTTGTCTGTTGGCATTTTGTCTGTTGGCATTTTGTCTGTTGGCATTTTGTCTGTAGGCATTTTGTCTGTTGGCATTTTGTCTGTTGGCATTTTGTCTGTTGGCATTTTGTCTGTTGGCATTTTGTCTGTAGGCACTTTGTCTGTAGGCATTTTGTCTGTAGGCATTTTGTCTGTTGGCATTTTGTCTGTTGGCATTTTGTCTGTTGGCATTTTGTTTGTAGGCATTTTGTCTGTAGGCATTTCGTCTGTTGGCATTTTGTCTGTTGGCATTTTGTCTGTAGGCATTTTGTCTGTTGGCATTTTGTTTGTAGGCATTTTGTCTGTAGGCATTTTGTCTGTTGGCATTTTGTCTGTAGGTATTTTGTCTGAAGGTATTTTGTCTGTTGGCATTTTGTCTGTAGGCATTTTGTCTGTTGGCATTTTGTTTGTAGGCATTTTGTCTGTAGGCATTTCGTCTGTTGGCATTTTGTCTGTTGGCATTTTGTCTGTTGGCATTTTGTCTGTTGGCATTTTGTCTGTTGGCATTTTGTCTATAGGCATTTTGTCTTTAGGCATTTTGTCTGTTGGCATTTTGTCTGTAGGCACTATGTCTGTAGGCATTTTGTCTGTAGGCATTTTGTCTGTTGGCATTTTGTCTGTAGGTATTTTGTCTGTTGGCATTTTGTCTGTAGGCATTTTGTCTGTTGGCATTTTGTTTGTAGGCATTTTGTCTGTAGGCATTTTGTCTGTTGGCATTTTGTCTGTAGGCATTTTGTCTGTTGGCATTTTGTCTGTAGGCATTTTGTCTGTTGGCATTTTGTCTGTAGGCATTTTGTCTGTTGGCATTTTGTCTGTTGGCATTTTGTCTGTTGGCATTTTGTCTGTTGGCATTTTGTCTGTTGGCCTTTTGTCTGTTGGCATTTTGTCTGTTGGCATTTTGTCTGTTGGCATTTTGTCTGTTGGCATTTTGTCTGTTGGCATTTTGTCTGTTGGCATTTTGTCTGTTGGCATTTTGTCTGTAGGCATTTTGTCTGTTGGCATTTTGTCTGTAGGCATTTTGTCTGTTGGCATTTTGTCTGTTGGCATTTTGTCTGTTGGCATTTTGTCTGTTGGCATTTTGTCTGTTGGCCTTTTGTCTGTTGGCATTTTGTCTGTTGGCATTTTGTCTGTTGGCATTTTGTCTGTTGGCATTTTGTCTGTTGGCATTTTGTCTGTTGGCATTTTGTCTGTTGGCATTTTGTATGTAGGCATTTTGTCTGTTGGCCTTTTGTATGTAGGCATTTTGTCTGTTGGCATTTTGTCTGTTGGCATTTTGTCTGTAGGCATTTTGTCTGTTGGCATTTTGTCTGTAGGCATATTGTCTGTAGGCATTTTGTCTGTAGGCATTTTGTCTGTAGGCATTTTGTCTGTACGCATTTTGTCTGTTGGCATTTTGTCTGTAGGTATTTTGTTTGTTGGCATTTTGTCTGTAGGCATTTTGTCTGTTGGCATTTTGTTTGTAGGCATTTTGTCTGTAGGCATTTTGTCTGAAGGCATTTTGTCTGTTGGCATTTTGTCTGTAGGCATTTTGTCTGTAGGCATTTTGTCTGTAGGCATTTTGTCTGTTGGCATTTTGTCTGTTGTCATTTTGTCTGTTGGCATTTTGTCTGTTGGCATTTTGTCTGTTGGCATTTTTTCTGTTTGCATTTTGTCTGTTGGCATTTTGTCTGTAGGCATTTTGACTGTTGGCATTTTGTCTGTTGGCATTTTGTCTGTTGGCATTTTGTCTGTTGGCATTTTGTCTGTTGGCATTTTGTCCGTTGGCATTTTGTCTGTAGGCACTTTGTCTGTAGGCATTTTGTCTGTAGGCATTTTGTCTGTAGGCACTATGTCTGTAGGCATTTTGTCTGTAGGCATTTTGTCTGTTGGCATTTTGTCTGTAGGTATTTTGTCTGTTGGCATTTTGTCTGTAGGCATTTTGTCTGTTGGCATTTTGTTTGTAGGCATTTTGTCTGTAGGCATTTTGTCTGTTGGCATTTTGTCTGTAGGTATTTTGTCTGTAGGTATTTTGTCTGTTGGCATTTTGTCTGTAGGCATTTTGTCTGTTGGCATTTTGTTTGTAGGCATTTTGTCTGTAGGCATTTCGTCTGTTGGCATTTTGTCTGTTGGCATTTTGTCTGTAGGCACTATGTCTGTAGGTATTTTGTCTGTTGGCATTTTGTCTGTAGGTATTTTGTCTGTAGGTATTTTGTCTGTAGGTATTTTGTCTGTTGGCATTTTGTCTGTAGGCATTTTGTCTGTTGGCATTTTGTTTGTAGGCATTTTGTCTGTAGGCATTTCGTCTGTTGGCATTTTGTGTGTTGGCATTTTGTATGTAGGCATTTTGTCTGTTGGCATTTTGTCTGTTGGCATTTTGTCTGTAGGCATTTTGTCTGTTGGCATTTTGTCTGTTGGCATTTTGTATGTAGGTATTTTGTCTGTAGGCATTTTGTCTGTTGGCATTTTGTCTGTTGGCATTTTGTATGTAGGCATTATGTCTGTTGGCATTTTGTATGTAGGCATTTTGTCTGTTGGCATTTTGTCTGTTGGCATTTTGTCTGTAGGCATTTTGTCTGTTGGCATTTTGTCTGTAGGCATATTGTCTGTAGGCATTTTGTCTGTAGGCATTTTGTCTGTAGGCATTTTGTCTGTACGCATTTTGTCTGTTGGCATTTTGTCTGTAGGTATTTTGTCTGTTGGCATTTTGTCTGTAGGCATTTTGTCTGTTGGCATTTTGTTTGTAGGCATTTTGTCCGTAGGCATTTTGTCTGTAGGCATTTTGTCTGTTGGCATTTGGTCTGTAGGCATTTTGTCTGTAGGCATTTTGTCTGTAGGCATTTTGTCTGTTGGCATTTTGTCTGTTGGCATTTTGTCTGTTGGCATTTTGTCTGTTGGCATTTTGTCTGTTGGCATTTTGTCTGTTGGCATTTTGTCTGTTGGCATTTTGTCTGTAGGCATTTTGTCTGTTGGCATTTTGTCTGTTGGCATTTTGTCTGTTGGCATTTTGTCTGTTGGCATTTTGTCTGTAGGCACTTTGTCTGTAGGCATTTTGTCTGTAGGCATTTTGTCTGTTGGCATTTTGTCTGTAGGCATTTTGTCTGTTGGCATTTTGTTTGTAGGCATTTTGTCTGTAGGCATTTCGTCTGTTGGCATTTTGTCTGTTGGCATTTTGTATGTAGGCATTTTGTCTGTTGGCATTTTGTCTGTTGGCATTTTGTCTGTTGGCATTTTGTCTGTAGGCATTTTGTCTGTTGGCATTTTGTCTGTTGGCATTTTGTATGTAGGCATTTTGTCTGTAGGCATTTTGTCTGTTGGCATTTTGTCTGTTGGCATTTTGTCTGTTGGCATTTTGTCTGTAGGCAATTTGTCTGTTGGCATTTTGTCTGTTGGCATTTTGTATGTAGGCATTTTGTCTGTAGGCATTTTGTCTGTAGGTATTTTGTCTGTTGGCATTTTGTCTATAGGCATTTTGTCTGTAGGCATTTTGTCTGTTGGCATTTTGTCTGTAGGCACTTTGTCTGTAGGCATTTTGTCTGTAGGCATTTTGTCTGTTGGCATTTTGTCTGTAGGTATTTTGTCTGTTGGCATTTTGTCTGTAGGCATTTTATCTGTTGGCATTTTGTTTGTAGGCATTTTGTCTGTAGGCATTTTGTCTGTTGGCATTTTGTCTGTAGGCATTTTGTCTGTTGGCATTTTGTCTGTAGGCATTTTGTCTGTTGGCATTTTGTCTGTTGGCATTTTGTCTGTTGGCATTTTGTCTGTTGGCATTTTGTCTGTTGGCCTTTTGTCTGTTGGCATTTTGTCTGTTGGCATTTTGTCTGTTGGCATTTTGTCTGTTGGCATTTTGTCTGTTGGCATTTTGTCTGTTGGCATTTTGTCTGTTGGCATTTTGTCTGTAGGCATTTTGTCTGTTGGCATTTTGTCTGTAGGCATTTTGTCTGTTGGCATTTTGTCTGTTGGCATTTTGTCTGTTGGCATTTTGTCTGTTGGCATTTTGTCTGTTGGCCTTTTGTCTGTTGGCATTTTGTCTGTTGGCATTTTGTCTGTTGGCATTTTGTCTGTTGGCATTTTGTCTGTTGGCATTTTGTCTGTTGGCATTTTGTCTGTTGGCATTTTGTCTGTTGGCATTTTGTCTGTAGGTATTTTGTCTGTAGGCATTTTGTCTGTTGGCATTTTGTCTGTTGGCATTTTGTCTGTTGGCATTTTGTCTGTAGGTATTTTGTCTGTTGGCATTTTGTCTGTAGGCATTTTGTCTGTTGGCATTTTGCTTGTAGGCATTTTGTCTGTAGGCATTTTGTCTGTTGGCATTTTGTCTGTAGGTATTTTGTCTGTAGGTATTTTGTCTGTTGGCATTTTGTCTGTAGGCATTTTGTCTGTTGGCATTTTGTTTGTAGGCATTTTGTCTGTAGGCATTTCGTCTGTTGGCATTTTGTCTGTTGGCATTTTGTATGTAGGAATTTTGTCTGTTGGCATTTTGTCTGTTGGCATTTTGTCTGTTGGCATTTTGTCTGTAGGCATTTTGTCTGTTGGCATTTTGTCTGTTGGCATTTTGTATGTAGGCATTTTGTCTGTAGGCATTTTGTCTGTTGGCATTTTGTCTGTTGGCATTTTGTATGTAGGCATTTTGTCTGTTGGCCTTTTGTATGTAGGCATTTTGTCTGTTGGCATTTTGTCTGTTGGCATTTTGTCTGTTGGCATTTTGTCTGTAGGCATTTTGTCTGTAGGCATTTTGTCTGTAGGCATTTTGTCTGTACACATTTTGTCTGTTGGCATTTTGTCTGTAGGTATTTTGTTTGTTGGCATTTTGTCTGTAGGCATTTTGTCTGTTGGCATTTTGTTTGTAGGCATTTTGTCTGTAGGCATTTTGTCTGTAGGCATTTTGTCTGTTGGCATTTTGTCTGTAGGCATTTTGTCTGTAGGCATTTTGTCTGTAGGCATTTTGTCTGTTGGCATTTTGTCTGTTGGCATTTTGTCTGTTGGCATTTTGTCTGTTGGCATTTTGTCTGTTGGCATTTTTTCTGTTGGCATTTTGTCTGTTGGCATTTTGTCTGTAGGCATTTTGTTTGTTGGCATTTTGTCTGTTGGCATTTTGTTTGTTGGCATTTTGTCTGTTGGCATTTTGTCTGTTGGCATTTTGTCTGTAGGCACTTTGTCTGTAGGCATTTTGTCTGTAGGCATTTTGTCTGTAGGCACTATGTCTGTAGGCATTTTGTCTGTAGGCATTTTGTCTGTTGGCATTTTGTCTGTAGGTATTTTGTCTGTTGGCATTTTGTCTGTAGGTATTTTGTCTGTTGGCATTTTGTTTGTAGGCATTTTGTCTGTAGGCATTTTGTCTGTTGGCATTTTGTCTGTAGGTATTTTGTCTGTAGGTATTTTGTCTGTTGGCATTTTGTCTGTAGTCATTTTGTCTGTAGGCATTTCGTCTGTTGGCATTTTGTCTGTTGGCATTTCGTCTGTTGGCATTTTGTCTGTTGGCATTTTGTCTGTAGGCACTATGTCTGTAGGTATTTTGTCTGTAGGCATTTTGTCTGTTGGCATTTTGTCTGTAGGTATTTTGTCTGTTGGTATTTTGTCTGTAGGCATTTTGTCTGTAGGCATTTTGTCTGTTGGCATTTTGTCTGTAGGTATTTTGTCATTAGGTATTTTGTCTGTTGGCATTTTGTCTGTAGGCATTTTGTCTGTTGGCATTTTGTTTGTAGGCATTTTGTCTGTTGGCATTTTGTTTGTAGGCATTTTGTCTGTAGGCATTTCGTCTGTTGGCATTTTGTCTGTTGGCATTTTGTCTGTAGGCACTATGTCTGTAGGTATTTTGTCTGTTGGCATTTTGTCTGTAGGTATTTTGTCTGTAGGTATTTTGTCTGTAGGTATTTTGTCTGTTGGCATTTTGTCTGTAGGCATTTTGTCTGTTGGCATTTTGTTTGTAGGCATTTTGTCTGTAGGCATTTCGTCTGTTGGCATTTTGTCTGTTGGCATTTTGTCTGTAGGCATTTTGACTGTTGGCATTTTGTCTGTTGGCATTTTGTCTGTTGGCATTTTGTCTGTAGGCACTTTGTCTGTAGGCATTTTGTCTGTAGGCACTTTGTCTGTAGGCATTTTGTCTGTAGGCATTTTGTCTGTAGGCACTATGTCTGTAGGCATTTTGTCTGTAAGCATTTTGTCTGTTGGCATTTTGTCTGTAGGTATTTTGTCTGTTGGCATTTTGTCTGTAGGCATTTTGTCTGTTGGCATTTTGTTTGTAGGCATTTTGTCTGTAGGCATTTTGTCTGTTGGCATTTTGTCTGTAGGTATTTTGTCTGTAGGTATTTTGTCTGTTGGCATTTTGTCTGTAGGCATTTTGTCTGTTGGCATTTTGTTTGTAGGCATTTTGTCTGTAGGCATTTCGTCTGTTGGCATTTTGTCTGTTGGCATTTTGTCTGTAGGCACTATGTCTGTAGGTATTTTGTCTGTTGGCATTTTGTCTGTAGGTATTTTGTCTGTAGGTATTTTGTCTGTAGGTATTTTGTCTGTTGGCATTTTGTCTGTAGGCATTTTGTCTGTTGGCATTTTGTTTGTAGGCATTTTGTCTGTAGGCATTTCGTCTGTTGGCATTTTGTCTGTTGGCATTTTGTATGTAGGCATTTTGTCTGTTGGCATTTTGTCTGTTGGCATTTTGTCTGTAGGCATTTTGTCTGTTGGCATTTTGTCTGTTGGCATTTTGTATGTAGGTATTTTGTCTGTAGGCATTTTGTCTGTTGGCATTTTGTCTGTTGGCATTTTGTATGTAGGCATTATGTCTGTTGGCATTTTGTATGTAGGCATTTTGTCTGTTGGCATTTTGTCTGTTGGCATTTTGTCTGTAGGCATTTTGTCTGTTGGCATTTTGTCTGTAGGCATATTGTCTGTAGGCATTTTGTCTGTAGGCATTTTGTCTGTAGGCATTTTGTCTGTACGCATTTTGTCTGTTGGCATTTTGTCTGTAGGTATTTTGTCTGTTGGCATTTTGTCTGTAGGCATTTTGTCTGTTGGCATTTTGTTTGTAGGCATTTTGTCTGTAGGCATTTTGTCTGTAGGCATTTTGTCTGTTGGCATTTGGTCTGTAGGCATTTTGTCTGTAGGCATTTTGTCTGTAGGCATTTTGTCTGTTGGCATTTTGTCTGTTGGCATTTTGTCTGTTGGCATTTTGTCTGTTGGCATTTTGTCTGTTGGCATTTTGTCTGTTGGCATTTTGTCTGTTGGCATTTTGTCTGTAGGCATTTTGTCTGTTGGCATTTTGTCTGTTGGCATTTTGTCTGTTGGCATTTTGTCTGTTGGCATTTTGTCTGTAGGCACTTTGTCTGTAGGCATTTTGTCTGTAGGCATTTTGTCTGTTGGCATTTTGTCTGTAGGCATTTTGTCTGTTGGCATTTTGTTTGTAGGCATTTTGTCTGTAGGCATTTCGTCTGTTGGCATTTTGTCTGTTGGCATTTTGTATGTAGGCATTTTGTCTGTTGGCATTTTGTCTGTTGGCATTTTGTCTGTTGGCATTTTGTCTGTAGGCATTTTGTCTGTTGGCATTTTGTCTGTTGGCATTTTGTATGTAGGCATTTTGTCTGTAGGCATTTTGTCTGTTGGCATTTTGTCTGTTGGCATTTTGTCTGTTGGCATTTTGTCTGTAGGCAATTTGTCTGTTGGCATTTTGTCTGTTGGCATTTTGTATGTAGGCATTTTGTCTGTAGGCATTTTGTCTGTAGGTATTTTGTCTGTTGGCATTTTGTCTATAGGCATTTTGTCTGTAGGCATTTTGTCTGTTGGCATTTTGTCTGTAGGCACTATGTCTGTAGGCATTTTGTCTGTAGGCATTTTGTCTGTTGGCATTTTGTCTGTAGGTATTTTGTCTGTTGGCATTTTGTCTGTAGGCATTTTGTCTGTTGGCATTTTGTTTGTAGGCATTTTGTCTGTAGGCATTTTGTCTGTTGGCATTTTGTCTGTAGGCATTTTGTCTGTTGGCATTTTGTCTGTAGGCATTTTGTCTGTTGGCATTTTGTCTGTAGGCATTTTGTCTGTTGGCATTTTGTCTGTTGGCATTTTGTCTGTTGGCATTTTGTCTGTTGGCATTTTGTCTGTTGGCCTTTTGTCTGTTGGCATTTTGTCTGTTGGCATTTTGTCTGTTGGCATTTTGTCTGTTGGCATTTTGTCTGTTGGCATTTTGTCTGTTGGCATTTTGTCTGTTGGCATTTTGTCTGTAGGCATTTTGTCTGTTGGCATTTTGTCTGTTGGCATTTTGTCTGTTGGCATTTTGTCTGTTGGCCTTTTGTCTGTTGGCATTTTGTCTGTTGGCATTTTGTCTGTTGGCATTTTGTCTGTTGGCATTTTGTCTGTTGGCATTTTGTCTGTTGGCATTTTGTCTGTTGGCATTTTGTCTGTTGGCATTTTGTCTGTTGGCATTTTGTCTGTAGGTATTTTGTCTGTAGGCATTTTGTCTGTTGGCATTTTGTCTGTTGGCATTTTGTCTGTAGGTATTTTGTCTGTTGGCATTTTGTCTGTAGGCATTTTGTCTGTTGGCATTTTGCTTGTAGGCATTTTGTCTGTAGGCATTTTGTCTGTTGGCATTTTGTCTGTAGGTATTTTGTCTGTAGGTATTTTGTCTGTTGGCATTTTGTCTGTAGGCATTTTGTCTGTTGGCATATTGTTTGTAGGCATTTTGTCTGTAGGCATTTCGTCTGTTGGCATTTTGTCTGTTGGCATTTTGTATGTAGGAATTTTGTCTGTTGGCATTTTGTCTGTTGGCATTTTGTCTGTTGGCATTTTGTCTGTAGGCATTTTGTCTGTTGGCATTTTGTCTGTTGGCATTTTGTATGTAGGCATTTTGTCTGTAGGCATTTTGTCTGTTGGCATTTTGTCTGTTGGCATTTTGTATGTAGGCATTTTGTCTGTTGGCCTTTTGTATGTAGGCATTTTGTCTGTTGGCATTTTGTCTGTTGGCATTTTGTCTGTAGGCATTTTGTCTGTTGGCATTTTGTCTGTAGGCATTTTGTCTGTAGGCATTTTGTCTGTACACATTTTGTCTGTTGGCATTTTGTCTGTAGGTATTTTGTTTGTTGGCATTTTGTCTGTAGGCATTTTGTCTGTTGGCATTTTGTTTGTAGGCATTTTGTCTGTAGGCATTTTGTCTGTAGGCATTTTGTCTGTTGGCATTTTGTCTGTAGGCATTTTGTCTGTAGGCATTTTGTCTGTAGGCATTTTGTCTGTTGGCATTTTGTCTGTTGGCATTTTGTCTGTTGGCATTTTGTCTGTTGGCATTTTGTCTGTTGGCATTTTTTCTGTTGGCATTTTGTCTGTTGGCATTTTGTCTGTAGGCATTTTGTTTGTTGGCATTTTGTCTGTTGGCATTTTGTCTGTTGGCATTTTGTCTGTTGGCATTTTGTCTGTTGGCATTTTGTCTGTAGGCACTTTGTCTGTAGGCATTTTGTCTGTAGGCATTTTGTCTGTAGGCACTATGTCTGTAGGCATTTTGTCTGTAGGCATTTTGTCTGTTGGCATTTTGTCTGTAGGTATTTTGTCTGTTGGCATTTTGTCTGTAGGCATTTTGTCTATTGGCATTTTGTTTGTAGGCATTTTGTCTGTAGGCATTTTGTCTGTTGGCATTTTGTCTGTAGGTATTTTGTCTGTAGGTATTTTGTCTGTTGGCATTTTGTCTGTAGGCATTTTGTCTGTTGGCATTTTGTTTGTAGGCATTTTGTCTGTAGGCATTTCGTCTGTTGGCATTTTGTCTGTTGGCATTTTGTCTGTAGGCACTATGTCTGTAGGTATTTTGTCTGTAGGCATTTTGTCTGTTGGCATTTTGTCTGTAGGTATTTTGTCTGTTGGTATTTTGTCTGTAGGCATTTTGTCTGTTGGCATTTTGCTTGTAGGCATTTTGTCTGTAGGCATTTTGTCTGTTGGCATTTTGTCTGTAGGTATTTTGTCTTTAGGTATTTTGTCTGTTGGCATTTTGTCTGTAGGCATTTTGTCTGTTGGCATTTTGTTTGTAGGCATTTTGTCTGTAGGCATTTCGTCTGTTGGCATTTTGTCTGTTGGCATTTTGTATGTAGGCATTTTGTCTGTTGGCATTTTGTCTGTTGGCATTTTGTCTGTTGGCATTTTGTCTGTAGGCATTTTGTCTGTTGGCATTTTGTCTGTTGGCATTTTGTATGTAGGCATTTTGTCTGTTGGCCTTTTGTATGTAGGCATTTTGTCTGTTGGCATTTTGTCTGTTGGCATTTTGTCTGTAGGCATTTTGTCTGTTGGCATTTTGTCTGTTGGCATTTTGTCTGTAGGCATTTTGTCTGTAGGCATTTTGTCTGTAGGCATTTTGTCTGTACACATTTTGTCTGTTGGCATTTTGTCTGTAGGTATTTTGTTTGTTGGCATTTTGTCTGTAGGCATTTTGTCTGTTGGCATTTTGTTTGTAGGCATTATGTCTGTAGGCATTTTGTCTGTAGGCATTTTGTCTGTTGGCATTTTGTCTGTAGGCATTTTGTCTGTAGGCATTTTGTCTGTAGGCATTTTGTCTGTTGGCATTTTGTCTGTTGGCATTTTGTCTGTTGGCATTTTGTCTGTTGGCATTTTGTCTGTTGGCATTTTTTCTGTTGGCATTTTGTCTGTTGGCATTTTGTCTGTAGGCATTTTGTTTGTTGGCATTTTGTCTGTTGGCATTTTGTCTGTTGGCATTTTGTCTGTTGGCATTTTGTCTGTTGGCATTTTGTCTGTAGGCACTTTGTCTGTAGGCATTTTGTCTGTAGGCATTTTGTCTGTAGGCACTATGTCTGTAGGCATTTTGTCTGTAGGCATTTTGTCTGTTGGCATTTTGTCTGTAGGTATTTTGTCTGTTGGCATTTTGTCTGTAGGCATTTTGTCTATTGGCATTTTGTTTGTAGGCATTTTGTCTGTAGGCATTTTGTCTGTTGGCATTTTGTCTGTAGGTATTTTGTCTGTAGGTATTTTGTCTGTTGGCATTTTGTCTGTAGGCATTTTGTCTGTTGGCATTTTGTTTGTAGGCATTTTGTCTGTAGGCATTCCGTCTGTTGGCATTTTGTCTGTTGGCATTTTGTCTGTAGGCACTATGTCTGTAGGTATTTTGTCTGTAGGCATTTTGTCTGTTGGCATTTTGTCTGTAGGTATTTTGTCTGTTGGTATTTTGTCTGTAGGCATTTTGTCTGTTGGCATTTTGCTTGTAGGCATTTTGTCTGTAGGCATTTTGTCTGTTGGCATTTTGTCTGTAGGTATTTTGTCTTTAGGTATTTTGTCTGTTGGCATTTTGTCTGTAGGCATTTTGTCTGTTGGCATTTTGTTTGTAGGCATTTTGTCTGTAGGCATTTCGTCTGTTGGCATTTTGTCTGTTGGCATTTTGTATGTAGGCATTTTGTCTGTTGGCATTTTGTCTGTTGGCATTTTGTCTGTTGGCATTTTGTCTGTAGGCATTTTGTCTGTTGGCATTTTGTCTGTTGGCATTTTGTATGTAGGCATTTTGTCTGTTGGCCTTTTGTATGTAGGCATTTTGTCTGTTGGCATTTTGTCTGTTGGCATTTTGTCTGTAGGCATTTTGTCTGTTGGCATTTTGTCTGTTGGCATTTTGTCTGTAGGCATTTTGTCTGTAGGCATTTTGTCTGTAGGCATTTTGTCTGTACACATTTTGTCTGTTGGCATTTTGTCTGTAGGTATTTTGTTTGTTGGCATTTTGTCTGTAGGCATTTTGTCTGTTGGCATTTTGTTTGTAGGCATTATGTCTGTAGGCATTTTGTCTGTAGGCATTTTGTCTGTTGGCATTTTGTCTGTAGGCATTTTGTCTGTAGGCATTTTGTCTGTAGGCATTTTGTCTGTTGGCATTTTGTCTGTTGGCATTTTGTCTGTTGGCATTTTGTCTGTTGGCATTTTGTCTGTTGGCATTTTTTCTGTTGGCATTTTGTCTGTTGGCATTTTATCTGTAGGCATTTTGTTTGTTGGCATTTTGTCTGTTGGCATTTTGTCTGTTGGCATTTTGTCTGTTGGCATTTTGTCTGTTGGCATTTTGTCTGTAGGCACTTTGTCTGTAGGCATTTTGTCTGTAGGCATTTTGTCTGTAGGCACTATGTCTGTAGGCATTTTGTCTGTAGGCATTTTGTCTGTTGGCATTTTGTCTGTAGGTATTTTGTCTGTTGGCATTTTGTCTGTAGGCATTTTGTCTATTGGCATTTTGTTTGTAGGCATTTTGTCTGTAGGCATTTTGTCTGTTGGCATTTTGTCTGTATGTATTTTGTCTGTAGGTATTTTGTCTGTTGGCATTTTGTCTGTAGGCATTTTGTCTGTTGGCATTTTGTTTGTAGGCATTTTGTCTGTAGGCATTTCGTCTGTTGGCATTTTGTCTGTTGGCATTTTGTCTGTAGGCACTATGTCTGTAGGTATTTTGTCTGTAGGCATTTTGTCTGTTGGCATTTTGTCTGTAGGTATTTTGTCTGTTGGTATTTTGTCTGTAGGCATTTTGTCTGTTGGCATTTTGCTTGTAGGCATTTTGTCTGTAGGCATTTTGTCTGTTGGCATTTTGTCTGTAGGTATTTTGTCTTTAGGTATTTTGTCTGTTGGCATTTTGTCTGTAGGCATTTTGTCTGTTGGCATTTTGTTTGTAGGCATTTTGTCTGTAGGCATTTCGTCTGTTGGCATTTTGTCTGTTGGCATTTTGTATGTAGGCATTTTGTCTGTTGGCATTTTGTCTGTTGGCATTTTGTCTGTTGGCATTTTGTCTGTAGGCATTTTGTCTGTTGGCATTTTGTCTGTTGGCATTTTGTATGTAGGCATTTTGTCTGTAGGCATTTTGTCTGTTGGCATTTTGTCTGTTGGCATTTTGTATGTAGGCATTTTGTCTGTTGGCATTTTGTATGTAGGCATTTTGTCTGTTGGCATTTTGTCTGTTGGCATTTTGTCTGTAGGCATTTTGTCTGTTGGCATTTTGTCTGTAGGCATATTGTCTGTAGGCATTTTGTCTGTAGGCATTTTGTCTGTACGCATTTTGTCTGTACGCATTTTGTCTGTTGGCATTTTGTCTGTAGGTATTTTGTCTGTTGGCATTTTGTCTGTATGCATTTTGTCTGTTGGCATTTTGTTTGTAGGCATTTTGTCTGTAGGCATTTGGTCTGTAGGCATTTTGTCTGTTGGCATTTGGTCTGTAGGCATTTTGTCTGTTGGCATTTTGTCTGTAGGCATTTTGTCTGTTGGCATTTTGTCTGTTGGCATTTTGTCTGTTGGCATTTTGTCTGTTGGCATTTTGTCTGTTGGCATTTTGTCTGTTGGCATTTTGTCTGTTGGCATTTTGTCTGTTGGCATTTTGTCTGTAGGCATTTTGTCTGTTGGCATTTTGTCTGTTGGCATTTTGTCTGTAGGCACTTTGTCTGTAGGCATTTTGTCTGTAGGCATTTTGTCTGTTGGCATTTTGTCTGTAGGTATTTTGTCTGTTGGCATTTTGTCTGTAGGCATTTTGTCTGTTGGCATTTTGATTGTAGGCATTTTGTCTGTAGGCATTTTGCTAGTAGGCATTTTGTCTGTTGGCATTTTGTCTGTAGGCATTTTGTCTGTTGGCATTTTGTCTGTAGGCATTTTGTCTGTTGGCATTTTGTCTGTAGGCATTTTGTCTGTTGACATTTTGTCTGTTGGCATTTTGTCTGTTGGCATTTTGTCTGTTGGCATTTTGTCTGTTGGCCTTTTGTCTGTTGGCATTTTGTCTGTTGGCATTTTGTCTGTTGGCATTTTGTCTGTTGGCATTTTGTCTGTTGGCATTTTGTCTATTGGCATTTTGTCTGTTGGCATTTTGTCTGTTGGCATTTTGTCTGTTGGCATTTTGTCTGTAGGTATTTTGTCTGTAGGTATTTTGTCTGTTGGCATTTTGTCTGTAGGCATTTTGTCTGTTGGCATTTTGTTTGTAGGCATTTTGTCTGTAGGCATTTCGTCTGTTGGCATTTTGTCTGTTGGCATTTTGTATGTAGGCATTTTGTCTGTTGGCATTTTGTCTGTTGGCATTTTGTCTGTTGGCATTTTGTCTGTAGGCATTTTGTCTGTTGGCATTTTGTCTGTTGGCATTTTGTATGTAGGCATTTTATCTGTAGGTATTTTGTCTGTTGGCATTTTGTCTGTAGGCATTTTGTCTGTTGGCATTTTGTTTGTAGGCATTTTGTCTGTAGGCATTTCGTCTGTTGGCATTTTGTCTGTTGGCATTTTGTATGTAGGAATTTTGTCTGTTGGCATTTTGTCTGTTGGCATTTTGTCTGTTGGCATTTTGTCTGTAGGCATTTTGTCTGTTGGCATTTTGTCTGTTGGCATTTTGTATGTAGGCATTTTGTCTGTAGGCATTTTGTCTGTTGGCATTTTGTCTGTTGGCATTTTGTATGTAGGCATTTTGTCTGTTGGCCTTTTGTATGTAGGCATTTTGTCTGTTGGCATTTTGTCTGTTGGCATTTTGTCTGTAGGCATTTTGTCTGTTGGCATTTTGTCTGTTGGCATTTTGTATGTAGGCATTTTGTCTGTAGGCATTTTGTCTGTAGGCATTTTGTCTGTACACATTTTGTCTGTTGGCATTTTGTCTGTAGGTATTTTGTTTGTTGGCATTTTGTCTGTAGGCATTTTGTCTGTTGGCATTTTGTTTGTAGGCATTTTGTCTGTAGGCATTTTGTCTGTAGGCATTTTGTCTGTTGGCATTTTGTCTGTAGGTATTTTGTCTGTAGGTATTTTGTCTGTTGGCATTTTGTCTGTAGGCATTTTGTCTGTTGGCATTTTGTTTGTAGGCATTTTGTCTGTAGGCATTTCGTCTGTTGGCATTTTGTCTGTTGGCATTTTGTCTGTAGGCACTATGTCTGTAGGTATTTTGTCTGTTGGCATTTTGTCTGTAGGTATTTTGTCTGTAGGTATTTTGTCTGTAGGTATTTTGTCTGTTGGCATTTTGTCTGTAGGCATTTTGTCTGTTGGCATTTTGTTTGTAGGCATTTTGTCTGTAGGCATTTCGTCTGTTGGCATTTTGTCTGTTGGCATTTTGTATGTAGGCATTTTGTCTGTTGGCATTTTGTCTGTTGGCATTTTGTCTGTAGGCATTTTGTCTGTTGGCATTTTGTCTGTTGGCATTTTGTATGTAGGTATTTTGTCTGTAGGCATTTTGTCTGTTGGCATTTTGTCTGTTGGCATTTTGTATGTAGGCATTATGTCTGTTGGCATTTTGTATGTAGGCATTTTGTCTGTTGGCATTTTGTCTGTTGGCATTTTGTCTGTAGGCATTTTGTCTGTTGGCATTTTGTCTGTAGGCATATTGTCTGTAGGCATTTTGTCTGTAGGCATTTTGTCTGTAGGCATTTTGTCTGTACGCATTTTGTCTGTTGGCATTTTGTCTGTAGGTATTTTGTCTGTTGGCATTTTGTCTGTAGGCATTTTGTCTGTTGGCATTTTGTTTGTAGGCATTTTGTCTGTAGGCATTTTGTCTGTAGGCATTTTGTCTGTTGGCATTTGGTCTGTAGGCATTTTGTCTGTAGGCATTTTGTCTGTAGGCATTTTGTCTGTTGGCATTTTGTCTGTTGGCATTTTGTCTGTTGGCATTTTGTCTGTTGGCATTTTGTCTGTTGGCATTTTGTCTGTTGGCATTTTGACTGTTGGCATTTTGTCTGTAGGCATTTTGTCTGTTGGCATTTTGTCTGTTGGCATTTTGTCTGTTGGCATTTTGTCTGTTGGCATTTTGTCTGTAGGCACTTTGTCTGTAGGCATTTTGTCTGTAGGCATTTTGTCTGTTGGCATTTTGTCTGTAGGCATTTTGTCTGTTGGCATTTTGTTTGTAGGCATTTTGTCTGTAGGCATTTCGTCTGTTGGCATTTTGTCTGTTGGCATTTTGTATGTAGGCGTTTTGTCTGTTGGCATTTTGTCTGTTGGCATTTTGTCTGTTGGCATTTTGTCTGTAGGCATTTTGTCTGTTGGCATTTTGTCTGTTGGCATTTTGTATGTAGGCATTTTGTCTGTAGGCATTTTGTCTGTTGGCATTTTGTCTGTTGGCATTTTGTCTGTTGGCATTTTGTCTGTAGGCAATTTGTCTGTTGGCATTTTGTCTGTTGGCATTTTGTATGTAGGCATTTTGTCTGTAGGCATTTTGTCTGTAGGTATTTTGTCTGTTGGCATTTTGTCTATAGGCATTTTGTCTGTAGGCATTTTGTCTGTTGGCATTTTGTCTGTAGGCACTATGTCTGTAGGCATTTTGTCTGTAGGCATTTTGTCTGTTGGCATTTTGTCTGTAGGTATTTTGTCTGTTGGCATTTTGTCTGTAGGCATTTTGTCTGTTGGCATTTTGTTTGTAGGCATTTTGTCTGTAGGCATTTTGTCTGTTGGCATTTTGTCTGTAGGCATTTTGTCTGTTGGCATTTTGTCTGTAGGCATTTTGTCTGTTGGCATTTTGTCTGTAGGCATTTTGTCTGTTGGCATTTTGTCTGTTGGCATTTTGTCTGTTGGCATTTTGTCTGTTGGCATTTTGTCTGTTGGCCTTTTGTCTGTTGGCATTTTGTCTGTTGGCATTTAGTCTGTTGGCATTTTGTCTGTTGGCATTTTGTCTGTTGGCATTTTGTCTGTTGGCATTTTGTCTGTTGGCATTTTGTCTGTAGGCATTTTGTCTGTAGGCATTTTGTCTGTTGGCATTTTGTCTGTTGGCATTTTGTCTGTTGGCATTTTGTCTGTTGGCATTTTGTCTGTTGGCCTTTTGTCTGTTGGCATTTTGTCTGTTGGCATTTTGTCTGTTGGCATTTTGTCTGTTGGCATTTTGTCTGTTGGCATTTTGTCTGTTGGCATTTTGTCTGTTGGCATTTTGTCTGTTGGCATTTTGTCTGTTGGCATTTTGTCTGTAGGTATTTTGTCTGTAGGCATTTTGTCTGTTGGCATTTTGTCTGTTGGCATTTTGTCTGTTGGCATTTTGTCTGTAGGTATTTTGTCTGTTGGCATTTTGTCTCTAGGCATTTTGTCTGTTGGCATTTTGCTTGTAGGCATTTTGTCTGTAGGCATTTTGTCTGTTGGCATTTTGTCTGTAGGTATTTTGTCTGTAGGTATTTTGTCTGTTGGCATTTTGTCTGTAGGCATTTTGTCTGTTGGCATTTTGTTTATAGGCATTTTGTCTGTAGGCATTTCGTCTGTTGGCATTTTGTCTGTTGGCATTTTGTATGTAGGAATTTTGTCTGTTGGCATTTTGTCTGTTGGCATTTTGTCTGTTGGCATTTTGTCTGTAGGCATTTTGTCTGTTGGCATTTTGTCTGTTGGCATTTTGTATGTAGGCATTTTGTCTGTAGGCATTTTGTCTGTTGGCATTTTGTCTGTTGGCATTTTGTATGTAGGCATTTTGTCTGTTGGCCTTTTGTATGTAGGCATTTTGTCTGTTGGCATTTTGTCTGTTGGCATTTTGTCTGTAGGCATTTTGTCTGTTGGCATTTTGTCTGTTGGCATTTTGTCTGTAGGCATTTTGTCTGTAGGCATTTTGTCTGTAGGCATTTTGTCTGTACACATTTTGTCTGTTGGCATTTTGTCTGTAGGTATTTTGTTTGTTGGCATTTTGTCTGTAGGCATTTTGTCTGTTGGCATTTTGTTTGTAGGCATTTTGTCTGTAGGCATTTTGTCTGTAGGCATTTTGTCTGTTGGCATTTTGTCTGTAGGCATTTTGTCTGTAGGCATTTTGTCTGTAGGCATTTTGTCTGTTGGCATTTTGTCTGTTGGCATTTTGTCTGTTGGCATTTTGTCTGTTGGCATTTTGTCTGTTGGCATTTTTTCTGTTGGCATTTTGTCTGTTGGCATTTTGTCTGTAGGCATTTTGTTTGTTGGCATTTTGTCTGTTGGCATTTTGTCTGTTGGCATTTTGTCTGTTGGCATTTTGTCTGTTGGCATTTTGTCTGTAGGCACTTGTCTGTAGGCATTTTGTCTGTAGGCATTTTGTCTGTAGGCACTATGTCTGTAGGCATTTTGTCTGTAGGCATTTTGTCTGTTGGCATTTTGTCTGTAGGTATTTTGTCTGTTGGCATTTTGTCTGTAGGCATTTTGTCTATTGGCATTTTGTTTGTAGGCATTTTGTCTGTAGGCATTTTGTCTGTTGGCATTTTGTCTGTAGGTATTTTGTCTGTAGGTATTTTGTCTGTTGGCATTTTGTCTGTAGGCATTTTGTCTGTTGGCATTTTGTTTGTAGGCATTTTGTCTGTAGGCATTTCGTCTGTTGGCATTTTGTCTGTTGGCATTTTGTCTGTAGGCACTATGTCTGTAGGTATTTTGTCTGTAGGCATTTTGTCTGTTGGCATTTTGTCTGTAGGTATTTTGTCTGTTGGTATTTTGTCTGTAGGCATTTTGTCTGTTGGCATTTTGCTTGTAGGCATTTTGTCTGTAGGCATTTTGTCTGTTGGCATTTTGTCTGTAGGTATTTTGTCTTTAGGTATTTTGTCTGTTGGCATTTTGTCTGTAGGCATTTTGTCTGTTGGCATTTTGTTTGTAGGCATTTTGTCTGTAGGCATTTCGTCTGTTGGCATTTTGTCTGTTGGCATTTTGTATGTAGGCATTTTGTCTGTTGGCATTTTGTCTGTTGGCATTTTGTCTGTTGGCATTTTGTCTGTAGGCATTTTGTCTGTTGGCATTTTGTCTGTTGGCATTTTGTATGTAGGCATTTTGTCTGTTGGCCTTTTGTATGTAGGCATTTTGTCTGTTGGCATTTTGTCTGTTGGCATTTTGTCTGTAGGCATTTTGTCTGTTGGCATTTTGTCTGTTGGCATTTTGTCTGTAGGCATTTTGTCTGTAGGCATTTTGTCTGTAGGCATTTTGTCTGTACACATTTTGTCTGTTGGCATTTTGTCTGTAGGTATTTTGTTTGTTGGCATTTTGTCTGTAAGCATTTTGTCTGTTGGCATTTTGTTTGTAGGCATTATGTCTGTAGGCATTTTGTCTGTAGGCATTTTGTCTGTTGGCATTTTGTCTGTAGGCATTTTGTCTGTAGGCATTTTGTCTGTAGGCATTTTGTCTGTTGGCATTTTGTCTGTTGGCATTTTGTCTGTTGGCATTTTGTCTGTTGGCATTTTTTCTGTTGGCATTTTGTCTGTTGGCATTTTGTCTGTAGGCATTTTGTTTGTTGGCATTTTGTCTGTTGGCATTTTGTCTGTTGGCATTTTGTCTGTTGGCATTTTGTCTGTTGGCATTTTGTCTGTAGGCACTTTGTCTGTAGGCATTTTGTCTGTAGGCATTTTGTCTGTAGGCACTATGTCTGTAGGCATTTTGTCTGTAGGCATTTTGTCTGTTGGCATTTTGTCTGTAGGTATTTTGTCTGTTGGCATTTTGTCTGTAGGCATTTTGTCTATTGGCATTTTGTTTGTAGGCATTTTGTCTGTAGGCATTTTGTCTGTTGGCATTTTGTCTGTTGGCATTTTGCTTGTAGGCATTTTGTCTGTAGGCATTTTGTCTGTTGGCATTTTGTCTGTAGGTATTTTGTCTGTTGGCATTTTGTCTGTTGGCATTTTGTCTGTAGGTATTTTGTCTGTAGGCATTTTGTCTGTTGGCATTTTGTCTGTTGGCATTTTGTCTGTTGGCATTTTGTCTGTAGGTATTTTGTCTGTTGGCATTTTGTCTCTAGGCATTTTGTCTGTTGGCATTTTGCTTGTAGGCATTTTGTCTGTAGGCATTTTGTCTGTTGGCATTTTGTCTGTAGGTATTTTGTCTGTAGGTATTTTGTCTGTTGGCATTTTGTCTGTAGGCATTTTGTCTGTTGGCATTTTGTTTGTAGGCATTTTGTCTGTAGGCATTTCGTCTGTTGGCATTTTGTCTGTTGGCATTTTGTATGTAGGAATTTTGTCTGTTGGCATTTTGTCTGTTGGCATTTTGTCTGTTGGCATTTTGTCTGTTGGCATTTTGTCTGTAGGCATTTTGTCTGTTGGCATTTTGTCTGTTGGCATTTTGTATGTAGGCATTTTGTCTGTAGGCATTTTGTCTGTTGGCATTTTGTCTGTTGGCATTTTGTATGTAGGCATTTTGTCTGTTGGCCTTTTGTATGTAGGCATTTTGTCTGTTGGCATTTTGTCTGTTGGCATTTTGTCTGTTGGCATTTTGTCTGTAGGCATTTTGTCTGTTGGCATTTTGTCTGTTGGCATTTTGTCTGTAGGCATTTTGTCTGTAGGCATTTTGTCTGTAGGCATTTTGTCTGTACACATTTTGTCTGTTGGCATTTTGTCTGTAGGTATTTTGTTTGTTGGCATTTTGTCTGTAGGCATTTTGTCTGTTGGCATTTTGTTTGTAGGCATTTTGTCTGTAGGCATTTTGTCTGTAGGCATTTTGTCTGTTGGCATTTTGTCTGTAGGCATTTTGTCTGTAGGCATTTTGTCTGTAGGCATTTTGTCTGTTGGCATTTTGTCTGTTGGCATTTTGTCTGTTGGCATTTTGTCTGTTGGCATTTTGTCTGTTGGCATTTTTTCTGTTGGCATTTTGTCTGTTGGCATTTTGTCTGTAGGCATTTTGTTTGTTGGCATTTTGTCTGTTGGCATTTTGTCTGTTGGCATTTTGTCTGTTGGCATTTTGTCTGTTGGCATTTTGTCTGTAGGCACTTGTCTGTAGGCATTTTGTCTGTAGGCATTTTGTCTGTAGGCACTATGTCTGTAGGCATTTTGTCTGTAGGCATTTTGTCTGTTGGCATTTTGTCTGTAGGTATTTTGTCTGTTGGCATTTTGTCTGTAGGCATTTTGTCTATTGGCATTTTGTTTGTAGGCATTTTGTCTGTAGGCATTTTGTCTGTTGGCATTTTGTCTGTAGGTATTTTGTCTGTTGGCATTTTGTCTGTAGGCATTTTGTCTGTTGGCATTTTGTTTGTAGGCATTTTGTCTGTAGGCATTTCGTCTGTTGGCATTTTGTCTGTTGGCATTTTGTCTGTAGGCACTATGTCTGTAGGTATTTTGTCTGTAGGCATTTTGTCTGTTGGCATTTTGTCTGTAGGTATTTTGTCTGTTGGTATTTTGTCTGTAGGCATTTTGTCTGTTGGCATTTTGCTTGTAGGCATTTTGTCTGTAGGCATTTTGTCTGTTGGCATTTTGTCTGTAGGTATTTTGTCTTTAGGTATTTTGTCTGTTGGCATTTTGTCTGTAGGCATTTTGTCTGTTGGCATTTTGTTTGTAGGCATTTTGTCTGTAGGCATTTCGTCTGTTGGCATTTTGTCTGTTGGCATTTTGTATGTAGGCATTTTGTCTGTTGGCATTTTGTCTGTTGGCATTTTGTCTGTTGGCATTTTGTCTGTAGGCATTTTGTCTGTTGGCATTTTGTCTGTTGGCATTTTGTATGTAGGCATTTTGTCTGTTGGCCTTTTGTATGTAGGCATTTTGTCTGTTGGCATTTTGTCTGTTGGCATTTTGTCTGTAGGCATTTTGTCTGTTGGCATTTTGTCTGTTGGCATTTTGTCTGTTGGCATTTTGTCTGTAGGCATTTTGTCTGTAGGCATTTTGTCTGTACACATTTTGTCTGTTGGCATTTTGTCTGTAGGTATTTTGTTTGTTGGCATTTTGTCTGTAAGCATTTTGTCTGTTGGCATTTTGTTTGTAGGCATTATGTCTGTAGGCATTTTGTCTGTAGGCATTTTGTCTGTTGGCATTTTGTCTGTAGGCATTTTGTCTGTAGGCATTTTGTCTGTAGGCATTTTGTCTGTTGGCATTTTGTCTGTTGGCATTTTGTCTGTTGGCATTTTGTCTGTTGGCATTTTGTCTGTTGGCATTTTTTCTGTTGGCATTTTGTCTGTTGGCATTTTGTCTGTAGGCATTTTGTTTGTTGGCATTTTGTCTGTTGGCATTTTGTCTGTTGGCATTTTGTCTGTTGGCATTTTGTCTGTTGGCATTTTGTCTGTAGGCACTTTGTCTGTAGGCATTTTGTCTGTAGGCATTTTGTCTGTAGGCACTATGTCTGTAGGCATTTTGTCTGTAGGCATTTTGTCTGTTGGCATTTTGTCTGTAGGTATTTTGTCTGTTGGCATTTTGTCTGTAGGCATTTTGTCTATTGGCATTTTGTTTGTAGGCATTTTGTCTGTAGGCATTTTGTCTGTTGGCATTTTGTCTGTAGGTATTTTGTCTGTAGGTATTTTGTCTGTTGGCATTTTGTCTGTAGGCATTTTGTCTGTTGGCATTTTGTTTGTAGGCATTTTGTCTGTAGGCATTTCGTCTGTTGGCATTTTGTCTGTTGGCATTTTGTCTGTTGGCATTTTGTCTGTAGGCACTATGTCTGTAGGTATTTTGTCTGTAGGCATTTTGTCTGTTGGCATTTTGTCTGTAGGTATTTTGTCTGTTGGTATTTTGTCTGTAGGCATTTTGTCTGTTGGCATTTTGCTTGTAGGCATTTTGTCTGTAGGCATTTTGTCTGTTGGCATTTTGTCTGTAGGTATTTTGTCTTTAGGTATTTTGTCTGTTGGCATTTTGTCTGTAGGCATTTTGTCTGTTGGCATTTTGTTTGTAGGCATTTTGTCTGTAGGCATTTCGTCTGTTGGCATTTTGTCTGTTGGCATTTTGTATGTAGGCATTTTGTCTGTTGGCATTTTGTCTGTTGGCATTTTGTCTGTTGGCATTTTGTCTGTAGGCATTTTGTCTGTTGGCATTTTGTCTGTTGGCATTTTGTATGTAGGCATTTTGTCTGTAGGCATTTTGTCTGTTGGCATTTTGTCTGTTGGCATTTTGTATGTAGGCATTTTGTCTGTTGGCATTTTGTATGTAGGCATTTTGTCTGTTGGCATTTTGTCTGTTGGCATTTTGTCTGTAGGCATTTTCTCTGTTGGCATTTTGTCTGTAGGCATATTGTCTGTAGGCATTTTGTCTGTAGGCATTTTGTCTGTACGCATTTTGTCTGTACGCATTTTGTCTGTTGGCATTTTGTCTGTAGGTATTTTGTCTGTTGGCATTTTGTCTGTAGGCATTTTGTCTGTTGGCATTTTGTTTGTAGGCATTTTGTCTGTAGGCATTTCGTCTGTAGGCATTTTGTCTGTTGGCATTTGGTCTGTAGGCATTTTGTCTGTTGGCATTTTGTCTGTAGGCATTTTGTCTGTTGGCATTTTGTCTGTTGGCATTTTGTCTGTTGGCATTTTGTCTGTTGGCATTTTGTCTGTTGGCATTTTGTCTGTTGGCATTTTGTCTGTTGGCATTTTGTCTGTTGGCATTTTGTCTGTAGGCATTTTGTCTGTTGGCATTTTGTCTGTTGGCATTTTGTCTGTGGGCACTTTGTCTGTAGGCATTTTGTCTGTAGGCATTTTGTCTGTTGGCATTTTGTCTGTAGGTATTTTGTCTGTTGGCATTTTGTCTGTAGGCATTTTGTCTGTTGGCATTTTGATTGTAGGCATTTTGTCTGTTGGCATTTTGTCTGTAGGCATTTTGTCTGTTGGCATTTTGTCTGTTGGCATTTTGTCTGTTGGCATTTTGTCTGTTGGCATTTTGTCTGTTGGCATTTTTTCTGTTGGCATTTTGTCTGTTGGCATTTTGTCTGTAGGCATTTTGTTTGTTGGCATTTTGTCTGTTGGCATTTTGTCTGTTGGCATTTTGTCTGTTGGCATTTTGTCTGTTGGCATTTTGTCTGTAGGCACTTGTCTGTAGGCATTTTGTCTGTAGGCATTTTGTCTGTAGGCACTATGTCTGTAGGCATTTTGTCTGTAGGCATTTTGTCTGTTGGCATTTTGTCTGTAGGTATTTTGTCTGTTGGCATTTTGTCTGTAGGCATTTTGTCTATTGGCATTTTGTTTGTAGGCATTTTGTCTGTAGGCATTTTGTCTGTTGGCATTTTGTCTGTAGGTATTTTGTCTGTAGGTATTTTGTCTGTTGGCATTTTGTCTGTAGGCATTTTGTCTGTTGGCATTTTGTTTGTAGGCATTTTGTCTGTAGGCATTTCGTCTGTTGGCATTTTGTCTGTTGGCATTTTGTCTGTAGGCACTATGTCTGTAGGTATTTTGTCTGTAGGCATTTTGTCTGTTGGCATTTTGTCTGTAGGTATTTTGTCTGTTGGTATTTTGTCTGTAGGCATTTTGTCTGTTGGCATTTTGCTTGTAGGCATTTTGTCTGTAGGCATTTTGTCTGTTGGCATTTTGTCTGTAGGTATTTTGTCTTTAGGTATTTTGTCTGTTGGCATTTTGTCTGTAGGCATTTTGTCTGTTGGCATTTTGTTTGTAGGCATTTTGTCTGTAGGCATTTCGTCTGTTGGCATTTTGTCTGTTGGCATTTTGTATGTAGGCATTTTGTCTGTTGGCATTTTGTCTGTTGGCATTTTGTCTGTTGGCATTTTGTCTGTAGGCATTTTGTCTGTTGGCATTTTGTCTGTTGGCATTTTGTATGTAGGCATTTTGTCTGTTGGCCTTTTGTATGTAGGCATTTTGTCTGTTGGCATTTTGTCTGTTGGCATTTTGTCTGTAGGCATTTTGTCTGTTGGCATTTTGTCTGTTGGCATTTTGTCTGTTGGCATTTTGTCTGTAGGCATTTTGTCTGTAGGCATTTTGTCTGTACACATTTTGTCTGTTGGCATTTTGTCTGTAGGTATTTTGTTTGTTGGCATTTTGTCTGTAAGCATTTTGTCTGTTGGCATTTTGTTTGTAGGCATTATGTCTGTAGGCATTTTGTCTGTAGGCATTTTGTCTGTTGGCATTTTGTCTGTAGGCATTTTGTCTGTAGGCATTTTGTCTGTAGGCATTTTGTCTGTTGGCATTTTGTCTGTTGGCATTTTGTCTGTTGGCATTTTGTCTGTTGGCATTTTGTCTGTTGGCATTTTTTCTGTTGGCATTTTGTCTGTTGGCATTTTGTCTGTAGGCATTTTGTTTGTTGGCATTTTGTCTGTTGGCATTTTGTCTGTTGGCATTTTGTCTGTTGGCATTTTGTCTGTTGGCATTTTGTCTGTAGGCACTTTGTCTGTAGGCATTTTGTCTGTAGGCATTTTGTCTGTAGGCACTATGTCTGTAGGCATTTTGTCTGTAGGCATTTTGTCTGTTGGCATTTTGTCTGTAGGTATTTTGTCTGTTGGCATTTTGTCTGTAGGCATTTTGTCTATTGGCATTTTGTTTGTAGGCATTTTGTCTGTAGGCATTTTGTCTGTTGGCATTTTGTCTGTAGGTATTTTGTCTGTAGGTATTTTGTCTGTTGGCATTTTGTCTGTAGGCATTTTGTCTGTTGGCATTTTGTTTGTAGGCATTTTGTCTGTAGGCATTTCGTCTGTTGGCATTTTGTCTGTTGGCATTTTGTCTGTTGGCATTTTGTCTGTAGGCACTATGTCTGTAGGTATTTTGTCTGTAGGCATTTTGTCTGTTGGCATTTTGTCTGTAGGTATTTTGTCTGTTGGTATTTTGTCTGTAGGCATTTTGTCTGTTGGCATTTTGCTTGTAGGCATTTTGTCTGTAGGCATTTTGTCTGTTGGCATTTTGTCTGTAGGTATTTTGTCTTTAGGTATTTTGTCTGTTGGCATTTTGTCTGTAGGCATTTTGTCTGTTGGCATTTTGTTTGTAGGCATTTTGTCTGTAGGCATTTCGTCTGTTGGCATTTTGTCTGTTGGCATTTTGTATGTAGGCATTTTGTCTGTTGGCATTTTGTCTGTTGGCATTTTGTCTGTTGGCATTTTGTCTGTAGGCATTTTGTCTGTTGGCATTTTGTCTGTTGGCATTTTGTATGTAGGCATTTTGTCTGTAGGCATTTTGTCTGTTGGCATTTTGTCTGTTGGCATTTTGTATGTAGGCATTTTGTCTGTTGGCATTTTGTATGTAGGCATTTTGTCTGTTGGCATTTTGTCTGTTGGCATTTTGTCTGTAGGCATTTTCTCTGTTGGCATTTTGTCTGTAGGCATATTGTCTGTAGGCATTTTGTCTGTAGGCATTTTGTCTGTACGCATTTTGTCTGTACGCATTTTGTCTGTTGGCATTTTGTCTGTAGGTATTTTGTCTGTTGGCATTTTGTCTGTAGGCATTTTGTCTGTTGGCATTTTGTTTGTAGGCATTTTGTCTGTAGGCATTTCGTCTGTAGGCATTTTGTCTGTTGGCATTTGGTCTGTAGGCATTTTGTCTGTTGGCATTTTGTCTGTAGGCATTTTGTCTGTTGGCATTTTGTCTGTTGGCATTTTGTCTGTTGGCATTTTGTCTGTTGGCATTTTGTCTGTTGGCATTTTGTCTGTTGGCATTTTGTCTGTTGGCATTTTGTCTGTTGGCATTTTGTCTGTAGGCATTTTGTCTGTTGGCATTTTGTCTGTTGGCATTTTGTCTGTGGGCACTTTGTCTGTAGGCATTTTGTCTGTAGGCATTTTGTCTGTTGGCATTTTGTCTGTAGGTATTTTGTCTGTTGGCATTTTGTCTGTAGGCATTTTGTCTGTTGGCATTTTGATTGTAGGCATTTTGTCTGTAGGCATTTTGCTAGTAGGCATTTTGTCTGTTGGCATTTTGTCTGTAGGCATTTTGTCTGTTGGCATTTTGTCTGTAGGCATTTTGTCTGTTGGCATTTTGTCTGTAGGCATTTTGTCTGTTGACATTTTGTCTGTTGGCATTTTGTCTGTTGGCATTTTGTCTGTTGGCATTTTGTCTGTTGGCCTTTTGTCTGTTGGCATTTTGTCTGTTGGCATTTTGTCTGTTGGCATTTTGTCTGTTGGCATTTTGTCTGTTGGCATTTTGTCTGTTGGCATTTTGTCTGTTGGCATTTTGTCTGTTGGCATTTTGTCTGTAGGTATTTTGTCTGTAGGTATTTTGTCTGTTGGCATTTTGTCTGTAGGCATTTTGTCTGTTGACATTTTGTTTGTAGGCATTTTGTCTGTAGGCATTTCGTCTGTTGGCATTTTGTCTGTTGGCATTTTGTATGTAGGCATTTTGTCTGTTGGCATTTTGTCTGTTGGCATTTTGTCTGTTGGCATTTTGTCTGTAGGCATTTTGTCTGTTGGCATTTTGTCTGTTGGCATTTTGTATGTAGGCATTTTATCTGTAGGTATTTTGTCTGTTGGCATTTTGTCTGTAGGCATTTTGTCTGTTGGCATTTTGTTTGTAGGCATTTTGTCTGTAGGCATTTCGTCTGTTGGCATTTTGTCTGTTGGCATTTTGTATGTAGGAATTTTGTCTGTTGGCATTTTGTCTGTTGGCATTTTGTCTGTTGGCATTTTGTCTGTAGGCATTTTGTCTGTTGGCATTTTGTCTGTTGGCATTTTGTATGTAGGCATTTTGTCTGTAGGCATTTTGTCTGTTGGCATTTTGTCTGTTGGCATTTTGTATGTAGGCATTTTGTCTGTTGGCCTTTTGTATGTAGGCATTTTGTCTGTTGGCATTTTGTCTGTTGGCATTTTGTCTGTAGGCATTTTGTCTGTTGGCATTTTGTCTGTTGGCATTTTGTCTGTAGGCATTTTGTCTGTAGGCATTTTGTCTGTAGGCATTTTGTCTGTACACATTTTGTCTGTTGGCATTTTGTCTGTAGGTATTTTGTTTGTTGGCATTTTGTCTGTAGGCATTTTGTCTGTTGGCATTTTGTTTGTAGGCATTTTGTCTGTAGGCATTTTGTCTGTAGGCATTTTGTCTGTTGGCATTTTGTCTGTAGGCATTTTGTCTGTAGGCATTTTGTCTGTAGGCATTTTGTCTGTTGGCATTTTGTCTGTTGGCATTTTGTCTGTTGGCATTTTGTCTGTTGGCATTTTGTCTGTTGGCATTTTTTCTGTTGGCATTTTGTCTGTTGGCATTTTGTCTGTAGGCATTTTGTTTGTTGGCATTTTGTCTGTTGGCATTTTGTCTGTTGGCATTTTGTCTGTTGGCATTTTGTCTGTTGGCATTTTGTCTGTAGGCACTTTGTCTGTAGGCATTTTGTCTGTAGGCATTTTGTCTGTAGGCACTATGTCTGTAGGCATTTTGTCTGTAGGCATTTTGTCTGTTGGCATTTTGTCTGTAGGTATTTTGTCAGTTGGCATTTTGTCTGTAGGCATTTTGTCTATTGGCATTTTGTTTGTAGGCATTTTGTCTGTAGGCATTTTGTCTGTTGGCATTTTGTCTGTAGGTATTTTGTCTGTAGGTATTTTGTCTGTTGGCATTTTGTCTGTAGGCATTTTGTCTGTTGGCATTTTGTTTGTAGGCATTTTGTCTGTAGGCATTTCGTCTGTTGGCATTTTGTCTGTTGGCATTTTGTCTGTAGGCACTATGTCTGTAGGTATTTTGTCTGTAGGCATTTTGTCTGTTGGCATTTTGTCTGTAGGTATTTTGTCTGTTGGTATTTTGTCTGTAGGCATTTTGTCTGTTGGCATTTTGCTTGTAGGCATTTTGTCTGTAGGCATTTTGTCTGTTGGCATTTTGTCTGTAGGTATTTTGTCTTTAGGTATTTTGTCTGTTGGCATTTTGTCTGTAGGCATTTTGTCTGTTGGCATTTTGTTTGTAGGCCTTTTGTCTGTAGGCATTTCGTCTGTTGGCATTTTGTCTGTTGGCATTTTGTATGTAGGCATTTTGTCTGTTGGCATTTTGTCTGTTGGCATTTTGTCTGTTGGCATTTTGTCTGTAGGCATTTTGTCTGTTGGCATTTTGTCTGTTGGCATTTTGTATGTAGGCATTTTGTCTGTAGGCATTTTGTCTGTTGGCATTTTGTCTGTTGGCATTTTGTATGTAGGCATTTTGTCTGTTGGCATTTTGTATGTAGGCATTTTGTCTGTTGGCATTTTGTCTGTTGGCATTTTGTCTGTAGGCATTTTGTCTGTTGGCATTTTGTCTGTAGGCATATTGTCTGTAGGCATTTTGTCTGTAGGCATTTTGTCTGTACGCATTTTGTCTGTACGCATTTTGTCTGTTGGCATTTTGTCTGTAGGTATTTTGTCTGTTGGCATTTTGTCTGTAGGCATTTTGTCTGTTGGCATTTTGTTTGTAGGCATTTTGTCTGTAGGCATTTCGTCTGTAGGCATTTTGTCTGTTGGCATTTGGTCTGTAGGCATTTTGTCTGTTGGCATTTTGTCTGTAGGCATTTTGTCTGTTGGCATTTTGTCTGTTGGCATTTTGTCTGTTGGCATTTTGTCTGTTGGCATTTTGTCTGTTGGCATTTTGTCTGTTGGCATTTTGTCTGTTGGCATTTTGTCTGTTGGCATTTTGTCTGTTGGCATTTTGTCTGTAGGCACTTTGTCTGTAGGCATTTTGTCTGTAGGCATTTTGTCTGTTGGCATTTTGTCTGTAGGTATTTTGTCTGTTGGCATTTTGTCTGTAGGCATTTTGTCCGTTGGCATTTTGATTGTAGGCATTTTGTCTGTAGGCATTTTGCTAGTAGGCATTTTGTCTGTTGGCATTTTGTCTGTAGGCATTTTGTCTGTTGGCATTTTGTCTGTAGGCATTTTGTCTGTTGGCATTTTGTCTGTAGGCATTTTGTCTGTTGACATTTTGTCTGTTGGCATTTTGTCTGTTGGCATTTTGTCTGTTGGCATTTTGTCTGTTGGCCTTTTGTCTGTTGGCATTTTGTCTGTTGGCATTTTGTCTGTTGGCATTTTGTCTGTTGGCATTTTGTCTGTTGGCATTTTGTCTGTTGGCATTTTGTCTGTTGGCATTTTGTCTGTTGGCATTTTGTCTGTTGGCATTTTGTCTGTAGGTATTTTGTCTGTAGGTATTTTGTCTGTTGGCATTTTGTCTGTAGGCATTTTGTCTGTTGGCATTTTGTTTGTAGGCATTTTGTCTGTAGGCATTTCGTCTGTTGGCATTTTGTCTGTTGGCATTTTGTATGTAGGAATTTTGTCTGTTGGCATTTTGTCTGTTGGCATTTTGTCTGTTGGCATTTTGTCTGTAGGCATTTTGTCTGTTGGCATTTTGTCTGTTGGCATTTTGTATGTAGGCATTTTGTCTGTAGGCATTTTGTCTGTTGGCATTTTGTCTGTTGGCATTTTGTATGTAGGCATTTTGTCTGTTGGCCTTTTGTATGTAGGCATTTTGTCTGTTGGCATTTTGTCTGTTGGCATTTTGTCTGTAGGCATTTTGTCTGTTGGCATTTTGTCTGTTGGCATTTTGTCTGTAGGCATTTTGTCTGTAGGCATTTTGTCTGTAGGCATTTTGTCTGTACACATTTTGTCTGTTGGCATTTTGTCTGTAGGTATTTTGTTTGTTGGCATTTTGTCTGTAGGCATTTTGTCTGTTGGCATTTTGTTTGTAGGCATTTTGTCTGTAGGCATTTTGTCTGTAGGCATTTTGTCTGTTGGCATTTTGTCTGTAGGCATTTTGTCTGTAGGCATTTTGTCTGTAGGCATTTTGTCTGTTGGCATTTTGTCTGTTGGCATTTTGTCTGTTGGCATTTTGTCTGTTGGCATTTTGTCTGTTGGCATTTTTTCTGTTGGCATTTTGTCTGTTGGCATTTTGTCTGTAGGCATTTTGTTTGTTGGCATTTTGTCTGTTGGCATTTTGTCTGTTGGCATTTTGTCTGTTGGCATTTTGTCTGTTGGCATTTTGTCTGTAGGCACTTTGTCTGTAGGCATTTTGTCTGTAGGCATTTTGTCTGTAGGCACTATGTCTGTAGGCATTTTGTCTGTAGGCATTTTGTCTGTTGGCATTTTGTCTGTAGGTATTTTGTCTGTTGGCATTTTGTCTGTAGGCATTTTGTCTATTGGCATTTTGTTTGTAGGCATTTTGTCTGTAGGCATTTTGTCTGTTGGCATTTTGTCTGTAGGTATTTTGTCTGTAGGTATTTTGTCTGTTGGCATTTTGTCTGTAGGCATTTTGTCTGTTGGCATTTTGTTTGTAGGCATTTTGTCTGTAGGCATTTCGTCTGTTGGCATTTTGTCTGTTGGCATTTTGTCTGTAGGCACTATGTCTGTAGGTATTTTGTCTGTAGGCATTTTGTCTGTTGGCATTTTGTCTGTAGGTATTTTGTCTGTTGGTATTTTGTCTGTAGGCATTTTGTCTGTTGGCATTTTGCTTGTAGGCATTTTGTCTGTAGGCATTTTGTCTGTTGGCATTTTGTCTGTAGGTATTTTGTCTTTAGGTATTTTGTCTGTTGGCATTTTGTCTGTAGGCATTTTGTCTGTTGGCATTTTGTTTGTAGGCCTTTTGTCTGTAGGCATTTCGTCTGATGGCATTTTGTCTGTTGGCATTTTGTATGTAGGCATTTTGTCTGTTGGCATTTTGTCTGTTGGCATTTTGTCTGTTGGCATTTTGTCTGTAGGCATTTTGTCTGTTGGCATTTTGTCTGTTGGCATTTTGTATGTAGGCATTTTGTCTGTAGGCATTTTGTCTGTTGGCATTTTGTCTGTTGGCATTTTGTATGTAGGCATTTTGTCTGTTGGCATTTTGTATGTAGGCATTTTGTCTGTTGGCATTTTGTCTGTTGGCATTTTGTCTGTAGGCATTTTGTCTGTTGGCATTTTGTCTGTAGGCATATTGTCTGTAGGCATTTTGTCTGTAGGCATTTTGTCTGTACGCATTTTGTCTGTACGCATTTTGTCTGTTGGCATTTTGTCTGTAGGTATTTTGTCTGTTGGCATTTTGTCTGTAGGCATTTTGTCTGTTGGCATTTTGTTTGTAGGCATTTTGTCTGTAGGCATTTCGTCTGTAGGCATTTTGTCTGTTGGCATTTGGTCTGTAGGCATTTTGTCTGTTGGCATTTTGTCTGTAGGCATTTTGTCTGTTGGCATTTTGTCTGTTGGCATTTTGTCTGTTGGCATTTTGTCTGTTGGCATTTTGTCTGTTGGCATTTTGTCTGTTGGCATTTTGTCTGTTGGCATTTTGTCTGTTGGCATTTTGTCTGTTGGCATTTTGTCTGTAGGCACTTTGTCTGTAGGCATTTTGTCTGTAGGCATTTTGTCTGTTGGCATTTTGTCTGTAGGTATTTTGTCTGTTGGCATTTTGTCTGTAGGCATTTTGTCCGTTGGCATTTTGATTGTAGGCATTTTGTCTGTAGGCATTTTGCTAGTAGGCATTTTGTCTGTTGGCATTTTGTCTGTAGGTATTTTGTCTGTTGGCATTTTGTCTGTAGGCATTTTGTCTATTGGCATTTTGTTTGTAGGCATTTTGTCTGTAGGCATTTTGTCTGTTGGCATTTTGTCTGTAGGTATTTTGTCTGTAGGTATTTTGTCTGTTGGCATTTTGTCTGTAGGCATTTTGTCTGTTGGCATTTTGTTTGTAGGCATTTTGTCTGTAGGCATTTCGTCTGTTGGCATTTTGTCTGTTGGCATTTTGTCTGTAGGCACTATGTCTGTAGGTATTTTGTCTGTAGGCATTTTGTCTGTTGGCATTTTGTCTGTAGGTATTTTGTCTGTTGGTATTTTGTCTGTAGGCATTTTGTCTGTTGGCATTTTGCTTGTAGGCATTTTGTCTGTAGGCATTTTGTCTGTTGGTATTTTGTCTGTAGGCATTTTGTCTGTTGGCATTTTGCTTGTAGGCATTTTGTCTGTAGGCATTTTGTCTGTTGGCATTTTGTTTGTAGGCATTTTGTCTGTAGGCATTTCGTCTGTTGGCATTTTGTCTGTTGGCATTTTGTCTGTTGGCATTTTGTTTGTAGGCATTTTGTCTGTAGGCATTTTGTCTGTTGGCATTTTGTCTGTAGGCATTTTGTCTGTTGGCATTTTGTCTGTTGGCATTTTGTCTGTTGGCATTTTGTCTGTTGGCATTTTGTCTGTAGGCATTTTGTCTGTTGGCATTTTGTCTGTTGGCATTTTGTATGTAGGCATTTTGTCTGTAGGCATTTTGTCTGTTGGCATTTTGTCTGTTGGCATTTTGTATGTAGGCATTTTGTCTGTTGGCATTTTGTATGTAGGCATTTTGTCTGTTGGCATTTTGTCTGTTGGCATTTTGTCTGTAGGCATTTTGTCTGTACGCATTTTGTCTGTTGGCATTTTGTCTGTAGGTATTTTGTCTGTTGGCATTTTGTCTGTACGCATTTTGTCTGTACGCATTTTGTCTGTTGGCATTTTGTCTGTAGGTATTTTGTCTGTTGGCATTTTGTCTGTAGGCATTTTGTCTGTTGGCATTTTGTTTGTAGGCATTTTGTCTGTAGGCATTTCGTCTGTAGGCATTTTGTCTGTTGGCATTTGGTCTGTAGGCATTTTGTCTGTTGGCATTTTGTCTGTAGGCATTTTGTCTGTTGGCATTTTGTCTGTTGGCATTTTGTCTGTTGGCATTTTGTCTGTTGGCATTTTGTCTGTTGACATTTTGTCTGTTGGCATTTTGTCTGTTGGCATTTTGTCTGTAGGCATTTTGTCTGTTGGCATTTTGTCTGTTGGCATTTTGTCTGTAGGCACTTTGTCTGTAGGCATTTTGTCTGTAGGCATTTTGTCTGTTGGCATTTTGTCTGTAGGTATTTTGTCTGTTGGCATTCTGTCTGTAGGCATTTTGTCTGTTGGCATTTTGATTGTAGGCATTTTGTCTGTAGGCATTTTGCTAGTAGGCATTTTGTCTGTTGGCATTTTGTCTGTAGGCATTTTGTCTGTTGGCATTTTGTCTGTAGGCATTTTGTCTGTTGGCATTTTGTCTGTAGGCATTTTGTCTGTTGACATTTTGTCTGTTGGCATTTTGTCTGTTGGCATTTTGTCTGTTGGCATTTTGTCTGTTGGCCTTTTGTCTGTTGGCATTTTGTCTGTTGGCATTTTGTCTGTTGGCATTTTGTCTGTTGGCATTTTGTCTGTTGGCATTTTGTCTGTTGGCATTTTGTCTGTTGGCATTTTGTCTGTTGGCATTTTGTCTGTTGGCATTTTGTCTGTTGGCATTTTGTCTGTTGGCATTTTGTCTGTAGGCATTTTGTCTGTTGGCATTTTGTTTGTAGGCATTTTGTCTGTAGGCATTTTGTCTGTTGGCATTTTGTCTGTTGGCATTTTGTATGTAGGCATTTTGTCTGTTGGCATTTTGTCTGTTGGCATTTTGTCTGTTGGCATTTTGTCTGTAGGCATTTTGTCTGTTGGCATTTTGTCTGTTGGCATTTTGTATGTAGGCATTTTATCTGTAGGCATTTTTTCTGTTGGCATTTTGTCTGTTGGCATTTTGTATGTAGGCATTTTGTCTGTTGGCATTTTGTATGTAGGCATTTTGTCTGTTGGCATTTTGTCTGTTGGCATTTTGTCTGTAGGCATTTTGTCTGTTGGCATTTTGTCTGTAGGCATATTGTCTGTAGGCATTTTGTCTGTAGGCATTTTGTCTGTAGGCATTTTGTCTGTAGGCATTTTGTCTGTAGGCATTTTGTCTGTTGGCATTTTGTCTGTTGGCATTTTGTCTGTTGGCATTTTGTCTGTAGGCATTTTGTCTGTTGGCATTTTGTCTGTTGGCATTTTGTATGTAGGCATTTTGTCTGTAGGCATTTTGTCTGTTGGCATTTTGTCTGTTGGCATTTTGTATGTAGGCATTTTGTCTGTTGGCTTTTTGTATGTAGGCATTTTGTCTGTTGGCATTTTGTCTGTTGGCATTTTGTCTGTAGGCATTTTGTCTGTTGGCATTTTGTCTGTAGGCATATTGTCTGTAGGCATTTTGTCTGTAGGCATTTTGTCTGTAGGCATTTTGTCTGTACGCATTTTGTCTGTTGGCATTTTGTCTGTAGGTATTTTGTCTGTTGGCATTTCGTCTGTAGGCATTTTGTCTGTTGGCATTTTGTTTGTAGGCATTTTGTCTGTAGGCATTTTGTCTGTAGGCATTTTGTCTGTTGGCATTTGGTCTGTAGGCATTTTGTCTGTAGGCATTTTGTCTGTAGGCATTTTGTCTGTTGGCATTTTGTCTGTTGCCATTTTGTCTGTTGGCATTTTGTCTGTTGGCATTTTGTCTGTTGGCATTTTGTCTGTTGGCATTTTGTCTGTTGGCATTTTGTCTGTAGGCATTTTGTCTGTTGGCATTTTGTCTGTAGGCACTTTGTCTGTAGGCATTTTGTCTGTAGGCATTTTGTCTGTTGGCATTTTGTCTGTAGGTATTTTGTCTGTTGGCATTTTGTCTGTAGGCATTTTGTCTGTTGGCATTTTGTTTGTAGGCATTTTGTCTGTAGGCATTTTGCTAGTAGGCATTTTGTCTGTTGGCACTTTGTCTGTAGGCATTTTGTCTGTTGGCATTTTGTCTGTTGGCATTTTGTCTGTTGGCATTTTGTCTGTTGGCATTTTGTCTGTTGGCATTTTGTCTGTAGGTATTTTGTCTGTAGGTATTTTGTCTGTTGGCATTTTGTCTGTAGGCATTTTGTCTGTTGGCATTTTGTTTGTAGGTATTTTGTCTGTAGGCATTTCGTCTGTTGGCATTTTGTCTGTTGGCATTTTGTATGTAGGCATTTTGTCTGTTGGCATTTTGTCTGTTGGCATTTTGTCTGTTGGCATTTTGTCTGTAGGCATTTTGTCTGTTGGCATTTTGTCTGTTGGCATTTTGTATGTAGGCATTTTATCTGTAGGCATTTTGTCTGTTGGCATTTTGTCTGTTGGCATTTTGTATGTAGGCATTTTGTCTGTTGGCATTTTGTATGTAGGCATTTTGTCTGTTGGCATTTTGTCTGTTGGCATTTTGTCTGTAGGCATTTTGTCTGTTGGCGTTTTGTCTGTAGGCATATTGTCTGTAGGCATTTTGTCTGTAGGCATTTTGTCTGTAGGCATTTTGTCTGTAGGCATTTTGTCTGTAGGCATTTTGTCTGTAGGCATTTTGTCTGTTGGCATTTTGTCTGTAGGTATTTTGTCTGTTGGCATTTTGTCTGTAGGCATTTTGTCTGTTGGCATTTTGTTTGTAGGCATTTTGTCTGTAGGCATTTTGTCTGTTGGCATTTTGTCTGTTGGCATTTTGTATGTAGGCATTTTGTCTGTAGGCATATTGTATGTAGGCATTTTGTCTGTTGGCATTTTGTCTGTTGGCATTTTGTCTGTAGGCATTTTGTCTGTTGGCATTTTGTCTGTAGGCATTTTGTCTGTTGGCATTTTGTCTGTAGGCATTTTGTCTGTTGGCATTTTGTCTGTAGGCGTATTGTCTGTAGGCATTTTGTCTGTAGGCATTTTGTCTGTAGGCATTTTGTCTGTAGGCATTTTGTCTGTAGGCATTTTGTCTGTAGGCATTTTGTCTGTTGGCATTTTGTATGTAGGTATTTTGTCTGTTGGCATTTTGTCTGTAGGCATTTTGTCTGTTGGCATTTTGTTTGTAGGCATTTTGTCTGTAGGCATTTTGTCTGTTGGCATTTTGTCTGTTGGCATTTTGTATGTAGGCATTTTGTCTGTAGGCATATTGTATGTAGGCATTTTGTCTGTTGGCATTTTGTCTGTTGGCATTTTGTCTGTAGGCATTTTGTCTGTTGGCATTTTGTCTGTAGGCATATGGTCTGTAGGCATTTTGTCTGTAGGCATTTTGTCTGTAGGCATTTTGTCTGTAGGCATTTTGTCTGTAGGTATTTTGTCTGTAGGTATTTTGTCTGTTGGCATTTTGTCTGTAGGCATTTTGTCAGTTGGCATTTTGTTTGTAGGCATTTTGTTTATAGGCATTTTGTCTGTAGGCATTACTACTAGTTTCTTTTTCGTATTACCACAGGCTTTTCACATTTCAAGCGGTGTCATTTGAGATAGATGTATAGAAACAGTGAGAAGTGATAAAGTGAAACAAAATGCTAATGGTCATAGGCGTCTCTAGTTGTTACAGAACATAGGTGTCACTACATCGATCTGTATGCCGCGAAAAACCAATGTTTGGTCGTCCTCGTTTTTTCGGATTTTGACCAAGATACGAATGTTCGGATTCGCGAAATAACACGTTTCAAACCCGGAGGTCTTAATTTTTGTAACGTCAGTCCGAATCCAAACCTTCGTCAAATGCCGGTCCGAACCAACCCACAGATAAAGATTCGTGAACAGTTGCTAGGAATGCCCACATCTGAAAAAGATTAAAGGCTTCTTCACACATGTAAGGGATCCGTCTGGGACGTTTCCGGTCCATCTCCGTCACTCTCCTCTCAGTGATTCAGTGTCAGTGATAAAATATAGTGTTATTTTAATTTCAACGGACCTATTCACACAGTACCGGCTCCTCGCAATGATAAAAAATCACTGACCGGTGACGTCCAGGGATGAATCTCTGTCATTTATGAAGCAGCCTTTATGCTGAGAAAAAGAGAATATTATCGTAGCAGCAGAAAACATCGATGGCGACTGGGAAGCAGTTGCGACTGCAACTTGTGATCCACTCGGAACAGCGTTTAGATGGATGAGACGTTCAGTAGATGAACCTAAGGTGAGAGAAGGTCCAAAGAATAAGAAAGTTACTATGGAAATTTGAAGAGAAAATATTCAGCCTCATTGTAAAAATTAACATTGATAAGTTTAATTGAAATATCTAGGAAACTATTCAATGAAGAGTAATTGACAATTTAACAACCAAAATCCACTAGTATCTGGAAGGAAAATTTCACACTTTTAAGAAGAAGATAATGGAGCCTGCTGCGAATGAGTTCCATAGAAAATAGGCAAAAGATAGCTGTTTTTGTAACAGAATTGATGAATGCTATCGGTGCAGGGAAGGTGATAGCATATATAATAATACATTGATTAGACCAACTGGAATATATTTTTTCATGAGAAGTATTGAAGTTTCGAGGAAGTGAATTCGACGAACCGTCAAAGTACCGACATGTGATAGGAGGAACAAATCAATTTGGAATGATGTTCTAGCAAAAGAGAAGAATCGACGAAGATAATGATAAAATTGTTATTGTTTGCGATAATGCTTCTGTTCACTCCGACTTCACTCTCTAAAAATTACTTCATTTCTGTGCATCCAGATTTACAATCAGAAACACTTTGCAAGTATTCTTGTTTATAGAAAAAGATCAGCTTTTTCATAAGGGGCACAATTAAAAAATAGACTACAAAATACAGTCTTAATCAATATTTTCAAATGGCGAGGATATAAATATGATTCAGAAAGATTTAACCCATTTATTAGGAAGCTACATAATTCCGGTAGCATGCAATCAGTTCCCCATAAGTTTTAAAGTTTCCTCCAAAGTAGTAGATTTATCTGCATCACTGCTCTATCTCCGTGATGACCCAGATGTACCTGAAATTTAAGAAATGAATTCTTCAAATACCCAGTCACTGAATAATTTAATAGTACTGTACATGATTTACGAATTACAATCCTAGCCTTCAGATACTGGCTTTAATTACTAAGTAACAATTCCCAAATCCAATTCAATAATTTAATAATATTAATGAGATTAATTAAATTTAATAAGATTAATTAAGAGGCTAATATCTTTGTGGATGTAAAAAGTAAAGAAAATGAATCCTTTATACTTACACACATCGCTTGATTTGATATTGTTGGTCCTGCACGGAAAAAGCTGCCATAACGATATTTCAGTAGTGTGTCAGTTTAGGGTTTCATTTCTGTTATCAGTTCATCACTTCTCGGGCACAACCTTCTTCTTACTCCATATATCTATTAAGGGTCTACATTACATGGGTCATAAATCTTAATCATCGTAGCTTAGCATCAAATATAGTGAGTTAGGCACTAGCTAGGTACACATTCTGATGATCGAAGAGTTGAAATGACTGTTGGAGATTTCATAGCTGTTAGATGTTCACAGTAGCAAGGAGATATGACAACTGAAATATAGCCCCAAGCGTTCCACAAACATAGGTGCGAAAACCAATGTTGTCGGAGTTTTGTGAATGAATATTGGAAACTGAGGACGGCGAATCCATTCATTGCTAGATAACTATTTGCAGTTGTCAAGGATTCATATGAATACAGATTTAAATCAAGCAAGAATGGATTTTTAGTCAGTTAAGGAATTATAATATTGCACATAAAGAAGCACGTAAAGATTTGTTGTAGAATGATATCGATCGCACCAACTAATGCTAATGTAGTTGAAGTTGATTAGGATTGTATAGCTGTTTATCTCCAGTATTGAATCTGGAGAATATTATTTTGATGACAAATTATCAATATTTCATAGTTAGTATTGTGCAATATCGTTACTCTTTGTTTCAACTAATACTTTATAATGAAAGGTAGTTTTATTGATATATGGATACATACTATACGATAGTTGGCATATATACATGTATATATATATATGATAAAACCCGTGGTATAATTGTTTTACACATGGCCACGAAATAATGCAGGTTTAAAATTTTGACAGTGGTAAAAATGTTGTACCATATTGTCTAACTACATATAGCATGTCAGTGATTAAAGCAAGCGAACAGAAACGGACATTGAGTACAATAATTACATTATGCCATTAAACTAAATTGTTAAGAATTTTTTTTCGATTAAATTCTATTATGCTATTGAACAAATCGGTTTTGAATTTATTTTACTAATTTTTCAGATTTCAATTCACATGGTGGTCATGCAGAGCATCTTGTGGAATCTCTTTAATATAGGATGATGAAGCTCTATATACAACTACAAAAAACAACATTTCATTTATTTTGTATTTTATTAATCACATATTTTTAGTATTCCAATCAAATTAATAGAATAATCATTGCAATTTTTTAATTTTAAATCGCTTTATATTAAATATAATAATATTAATCTTATGTTATACTCTGCCACCAAAATCAACTCTATCTCAAATACATGATCAATATTTGAGCTACACACAGAGCTAATTAACCCCTCTCACTATTTGGGAATAATAATGCCACGCCCACTCTCCGTCTCAGATGTGCAAGCATCTCAGGAAAGCACGCGTCTCACAGAAGCATGATACATCGATGATCAATGACACATCTAAACAACTGCTTCAGGTATCTAATAAGCAACGGAACTCTAATTCGGGTGCCCGGTCACTCTAGCCTAAAAGCGTTCTACCTTGTAAATTGTAATGATATAATCAATAGGTTATTATTGTCCTCTCCATCGTAGGACACGTGATCGAGAAACAATAATGTAAACTTGTTTAATTTTTACATAGTCAGTTTGGAAAGACTACATATTGAGCATACGTAGTCAACGTGATAAACGTTAAATCAGTTTCTTTCCTATTGCACTGTCGCTCAACTCTCTTTCAAACGAATATAAACAAATTTGCCATATCAGCTACTGTAAAGAAGGATATTACCATATATAATGTATTACAGTTGTAATATATTTGCATACAAGCTGATATATTAAAAATAAAATGATTAGTTGCTACCTCAAGATAAGTTGTAGTTCAAAATTCTAATTCAACAAAAACATGTAATTTATAGTTAAATTAATAAGTAACAAAGATGTAAATACGTACAAATAAAATATATTAAATGGAATGTATTAAACTCATGTAAATAGTAGGTACAATATAGTACTTAACTGAACTATATAAAGTTTACGAAATCTAGCTAGAATATTAGATTTACTTTTATCAATAACAGATTAAAAAATTATGCAAATGTCAGTTCAATAAAAAATAATGCAAGCTAACTAAAATAATAGATACCCAGGCAACAAGGATTTATTCCTGGGATATTAGGGGAATATCCCAGGAATATATCCTTCTTCCCAGGGTTATTCCCTTAATATCCCAGGAATAAGGATTGCTGTCTGGGTACATGTCTCATTATAAGAAAAAGTAAAAATGTTCTGATTACAATATCGAACATGAATCGCAGCAGCCAGATTCTGGAGCAGGAGTTGGTCTTTGAGGATGGGTAACTAGTAAGTGGTCGACTGAAGGCTGTGGAGAGTAGGTAGAAGTTCGAGCAGTAGGTTGTGTTCTAACAGGCGTAGATATTCTACTAGGTGTCCTCTGAACCTTTTGAACTGATCCTATCCTCATATTTTCTGTCTGATCTTGACTGTATGGAGAAGGGAAAGGTTTTTCCTTTGCTGCGTTGAAGTTAGAAGTGCGAGCAGTAGAGTATGTTCTAACAGGCGTAGATATTCTACTTGGTGCTCCCTGCTTTCCATACTTCAAAACTTGTTGAACTGATCGTAGGTTCATGTTTTCGATCACATTTTCAGTTTGATCTTCACTGTATGGAAAAGGACAAGGTTTGTCCTGTGCGGTGTTGAATTTGAAACACTTATAGGATTGGTAAGTTTTAACTTTTCCATCAAATTTTTGTTCAGTTTTTGCTGTGACATTAACATTCATGTGGTTATTAGCCTTCACAGTACAATTCATGAAGAGCCATTGTTCCGATGTTGAATCACAAAGTTCTATACCAAATTGCAGCTCGTGTATCCCATAATTTTTAAGGCACATGGATCTAGTAACGTGTTGATATTCTTCTGAAAATAAATCTTTCTGAAGAGGCATTCCATCCAACTGTAAGAGGGTATCGTCGACACATCTGAGTCCATAGTGCGTATTGTTGGTTACAAGAATTCGGGTGAAACTTTTGTAGTTGTAGATAGCTTGATCTATCAGATAGATGTTTCGGCCAAGATGATCTCGAACCTTTTCCCAATCTATCACAAAACTCATGTTGCCATAGAAATTGTGATTCTTTTTCGTAGATGTTTCCGGGGCAAACCACAGTACCTGTAAAATGAGAAGTATATTAATATTTGCAGTGTTCAGTTATTAAAAATATTAAGAACTACGGTACCGAAGATTATTATCTCTTATTCCTATTCCCGAAATAATCATTTGCGATTTTCTCTGAATAAAGTAAACTCCTAAAACGGGGATTTATGAAATGAATAATCTATGAAATGGAGAAAATATTGAGAGCCATCTTTTGAATTTTGTGGTGATTTAAAAATACCAGACATATACGGAAAATGGGGAAATAAATAAATATTGTTCCCGAGAGGTACCTATTTCAAAATCACCGTGAGGTACTCTCATAACGATTTTTTATTTTTTATTTTCAATGTTTTTACTTTCTAGCATGAGACTCAACTGTTTAAAATTAACAATTATACAGTGTAGGGTGCATAAAATATAAATATTATTGTAGTTGCTTCATTATTAGTATTAAAAAAAATTTGTATATAAAAATAATATAATTTAAACTTAGATATATGATAAGTAATGTAACATTAGGTTTTAACTCCAGATGGCGATCATTTAACGAAAACTATATTCAGTGGAGTATCTTGTGATCATTCAATCGTAGCATTTTTAACGCTAGAGCTAATAAAAAACTAACTGACTAGTGCCTGTGTTTAGGTCTTGCACTTAAAATTTAAACACCAAGATATTTCAGCTCCACTCTCAACTGATCACTACTGGTTAGGTCTGATCAAATCAACTCGGTCTAGACATAAATGTTTCGGTAAGTCAAGCAACCGAGAAAGTACTAAGGTACAAAATTTACAACTTGAGGAAGTTCCTAGCGGATCTACTGTCATTGAGGAGTATCTCTTTTCACCATCAATTTAAATGTAGTTACTGAATTATTACTCACCTTGACATTTTGAATCGATCTGAACTTTGTGTTTTTGATGGGTTGACTGATTAGTTTCTTGTTTGTAAGTGACTCTTGCACATCATCAATGTGTAAACATCTTGTGATGTTTCTCAGTGGCATCACCTCAACATCTTCCAAAGGCGCTACGTCCCTGAAAGTACCTTTGAACTCTTTTCTCACCATGTCTGAAATAGAGGTACTGTATGAATAAACTAGAGAGTGAGTGGTAGCATTCAAAATAATAACAGATAATTAAATTTTGATAAAAACTTATTTTGAGAAATGATAAATTCATATTTACTATTAAGTATTAATTATTTGGAGAAATAGACAAAATGTAAGTAATGGAAAAGTATGAAGATATTATTGAGAAATAGATAGCTTTAATCAAGTAAATTATATGTCTAATGTAGTAGTAAGATAGTTGTTTTGGGTGGCTGGAAATTTCGGTCGAGGAAATTTCAGTCTGGAAAATTTTGTCTCGGAAATTTCGATCTTGAAATTTTCTATGGCCTCTCAAGTTTCAACATAAATTTGCTTTATGTAGATTTTTGTATCCGCTATTTTGCTGCACACTTTATGATTGTTCAATTACCTGGCAGGGGGTTTCATCTAACTGATAGGTCTATCTGGTACATCTAACCATGGCTTACTTAATATATACGGCCTGATTTGTTACATTTCTCTTCTTGAAATAGAAGACAAGGCTTTTTATTATACAGTATTAAATTATTAAGGATCATATATTGACTTGTTTATCATAGATTCCGTTTCAATGTCTTAAGGAGTGAAAATTTATTAAATTTTCATGATGAAAATTGGAAACAACATTGGAAAAATAATTCAAATGCAAGCAAATTAGATATTCAAGATGGTAACAAATGCACTTTTGGGGATGCTTCACCAATTTCCCAGGTCATGATAGTCGACTAGTTTTGGGGCTGCCAAAAGAAAAAGCTTACGGAACATATGGATTAAATTTATCAACCAAAAAGGATATCAATATTGGTTCAATGAAATACATCTTCATTTGCGAAAAAAACATTTCCAGGAAAATTATTCGAATAGAAATCATACTCGCACCCACTTGATCACCAGAATGAATCGAGTCTCTACAATTCTTTCAGAATCTCAGCAAAATATTCCAGGTTCTGCTTTTCCTACCATTGCCAAGTCTAGGAAAGCACCTATGAAGAGAAACATGCAGGAAGATGAGAGTGAGGAATTTCTTAAAATAGATAGGATTAATGATTATACAGACGTGAATGACTCGCTATTGAAAACACTTAGGGATAATTTTCCTTTGAACAGATACAATAACCACGCAGTTTTCTACGCTTTGCAGTCAGATGATTTATCAGTACCCAAGATTACGGTCTGCATTCGTGTAGATTCAGATCTTCATGTGACATTATTGTACGAAGGATCACTATAGTCCCTTTACCAAAATGGTTTTGTCATGGAAGAACTGCCAATCTTACATCGAAAAGCATGCTGAAAAATTTCATCAATTAGATCGATGTGTATATTAAGTAAGCCATGATCTAACTGATAGGTTTTATTTATACATCAGACCGAAAGTTCCGAAACAGAAAATTTCGCAATTCAATGTAAACATTCGATGTATAACAACCCTATAAACAACGTATATACATATATCGATTCCATTTCTTTTCGATTGCCTGGGATCTCGAATTGATGGATTTTTCCATCGAATCGACAGACTGTTGTTTGTAGGCAAACAGAGAAATTTATAAATATTCATTCGTTCTCAATGTTAATGTTTAAAATATTCATGATATTAATTAAACCGTCATTCTTTATTGTTTGGAAGATATATAGATGTGTCAATATCAAGATATATTAACTTACCATAGGCTACGCTTTGATACGAATTTTAGACTCTTCTGGGCATAAACAATTACGCACATAAAAACACACGATCATGTGCCCCTTCATTGCATTCAATATTAAATATAGTGACTTAATTAGTTATTTGTATATAAGAATTTTTGCCATAGTTGTTTGTGCTGTGTACGGGTGCAATGAAAAACGTGTTATTGATCTAATTAAATTATTTCGGTTTCCTAAAGATGTAGGAATTAGGAAGATATGGAGAGGATAAGATAAGACAGGATCGACAGCTCTTTTATAAACGCACTTTGAAGAAAAACAACACATTTTCCCCTATTAAACCTTACTGAAAAATATATGAAAAGTGTTCAAAATGCTGAATACAGCCAGTTTAGTAAAAAAAAATCGAAGTTAAAGCATTTTATTCTAAAAAGAATGAATAACAAACATAATTACCTTGTTTCTATGTAAAAATAATTATCATGGGGCCACACCAGCCAGCATCTTTCACAACAAAACTATAATCATCTTGATATAAACTTGTGCAATACTCTACCTTGTAAGTTAATATACCTGGGTCAATATTTTAAGATGTATAAATTCTGTGCAATTTAACTTCTTTGCAATATCTTAAGATAGTGCTGCGTGTTTTTTAGGATCCTGAATTGTGGGACAATCTCTAGATTGCGCAAGACACCTAAGAATATAAAAAAATGGGCTACCACTGATGAAGAAAATCCCCATAAATGAGGAAAACACGCACTGGTTGAGTGAATGGATAGAAATTACCTACCATAGTATCCATAGGTTAGGGTGGGAACAAACTTCAGAATCTTCATATGGAAGAGTTATTGTAAGTTGATACGTTACGAAAGAACATAGCATGGAAATTTCTAGGTCACTTTTAATATTTTTAAATTGACCCAGAGACATTGGAAATTTTGTACATAATCTTACTTTTATAAAATTTGAATTGCTTGGTGGCAACTTTTAATTATGTCTGAATAAGCTAGTTGGATAATTGCAAGTTTGGTTCCTAGATATTCTAGTTAAGTAATTGCGAGTTAGGTACGTAGATAGTAGATACGCTAATTTGGTAAGCACAAGTTGGGGTACGGTCAAGAGCCTCCCCGGTCAAGAGCCTCCCCGGTCAAGAGCCTCCCCGGTCAAGAGCCCCCCCGGTCATGAGCCCCCCTAGGTCATAACCCCCCCCCCCCCGGTCACGAGCCTCCCCTCCCTGTTTTTTTAATCCTTATTTACCTAGTGTTAAACAAATGAAGAACTACTGAGATAGAAATAACTGAGAGTTGCTAATGTAGTTTGTTGTATATGCTAGTTTGTTGTACTGCACACTTCATGATTGTTCAATGACCTGGCGGGGGGGTTAGGGGGGCGGCACGCCCCCCGATATACATATATTTTATGTCTAATCAGTAATGAACTACAAAAGTGTCAATAAGGATTAAATAATATAGGTAAATAAGGATTTAAAAACAGGGGGGCTCGTGACCGAGGGGGCTCATGACCGAGGGGGGGGGGGAGAGGGCTCATGACCTACACCCGCACAAGTTAGGTACGTTACCATACGTAGATACACTAATTTGGTAATGACAAGTTAGGGACGTAGATACAGTAATTGGGTAAGTACAAGTTAGATACGTAGATACACCAATTATTGGGTAATTACAAGTTAAGTATGTAGGACCTGTAGGTAAACTAGTTAAATAGTTACAAGAAGATCGAGTTTTGTGTCTACGTCAGCGGGACTTATAACCTTGGCCCTAGGGGAACGTGCCATTAGTCCGACGTCCTATTGGTCCGACGCCCCATTAGTCCGACGCCCCAATAGTCCGATTTTTCTGTGTTATTTCTCGTTTTATTTTTGATTAAAATAAAATAGTATTAAATAGATATACTGAATTAATAACCAATCTAAATAATGATTTTTTTTTTCTCATTTTAAAATTTTATATTCCCCTCTTATTTTACTTTATTTTTAATATTAATTAGTATGGTGCGATTCCTCCTTCGATTTCATCATCTAATGTATAGTTTGTTGTATCCGCTAGTTTGTTGCACTGCACACTTCATGATTGTTTTAATGATGTGGCAGGGGAGTTGGGAGGGACGACACGTCCCCCGATATACATATATTTGATGTCAATCAGAAATAAACTGCAAAAATGTCGGACTAATGGGCCCCGGACCAACGAATAGTAACAATATCCTAGGAGGGAGCATATCAGTGGAGAGGGAACTGAGGGAAGACTTTGCTAAAACGCGCAACCAATTCCTAGCGGACTCAAGATTTCTGCGATCGTTAATTCTTGTACAAGACTTTTGCGCAATCTCGAGATTGCCGTGCGATTTCATGATCCTCAAAAACATGCCGAGGAACACATAACAATAATTATATTATGTATGAATGAATGATGTATGCCACCATTTATGGTGCATTGCATAGTAAATTTTCTATACTTACCCAAAATTAAGGGTATTTTTAGAATCAATGGGAGATTACCTACTTAAAAATTCCTATTCTATATATTGTGGTTAACACCCACTTTTCGAGTACTGCGACGTTCCCTTAAAATCAAATTTTCAAGACTGTACACTCATCACACATAAGCATACCTGTTTGGTCAACGTCTGCAAATAAAAAAGGTAATTACACTGTTAACAAATAGTTAATATTTGCGTAGCTAGAGCTTGAACGATAGCGGTGTAGACTATTAACTGCAGCTGTACACTGCCTTCTTAATTACTGACATCATGAAATGCACCTAGCTGCACTCTTTCTTTTTCATCCCGTGTATGTTTGGTTACGTGTCACAATATTAAACAAATAGTTAGGAATAGCTGATCTGGTTGATATTGAAGTTTCATTTACATTCATTAATTTCACGCATATTTACAAGTATAGTATCATTTATTAGTTGTTTATGTACACTTTACCCATGTAATGTAATAGAGAAACGTGTATGAAACATGTAATGAACCGAACAAGGTCAATGGAAGTTATTATAATTCATTATCTTATAATATCTAATCTATGATCGATTGACATACTATCTTTTAGATACAAACTATTGCACAAAATAATTCCTACGTTATTATATCAAGTGTTATTGCACTTAGTCATAATATCATCTTTTTTACTATCACATTTATATGTTTTTAAACAAGCAAGATAAATAAGAAAAATGAAACAAAATTTCCTGTTCAAATTAATTTATCAATGAAAAATTATCAATAAAAATATATAATAATATTATTATGTTCAATGTAGAATGTTCATTTATTTTATAAACTTATGTTCACTCTGAAGGGTTTCTAATGTTTCAAAGATATATCGTTATAAGATGAAAATAGCGATGTTACTCCTTAAAGTCATTTTCTATCAACTGAAAGTACCTAGGCATGAAACTATATGTAAGATTGAGCCGTTTGTTCTAAGATATTTTCATTAATTTACGGACAAGTCGATAGATTTATGAGTTTAAACACTATCATTCAGATTATTGGTGACAGCCTCCATCATGAACAACTGAACATCTTCTCGTCGAAGTTCGAACCAAAACAAAACCCTTCCTGGGGTTCGCTGAACTAGAGCAGCATCAGGTTGTCTTTGTCCCGTCGATTCTTCATGTCCGGTGGCTTCAGAAAATATCTGTTTGGACTAACTACCTTCGCAGAATGCGAAAAGGTCATATTTTCATCGGAATTTATTTATTTATCATCTTGTTATTCGCTTAACCAAATGGCCTGAAATTTTGGTGAAACGATTGGTCCATGTCCAGTGACCTGCTGCTAGTCTTTTGGGACCCGGTCAAAGGTCAAGGTCACAGTCATTTATAACTCAAAAAGTATCGAACCATATTGCATGAAACTTGTGGAACGATTGGTCAATATGTAGGAACCATTATGATAGATTTGGGAGTGATCGGGTCAAAGGTCAAAGATCAAGGTCAAGGCCATTTGTAACTCAAAAAGTATTCAACCAAATTGTCTGAAATTTGATGGTACAATTGGTCAATGACCAGGAACGATCTGGTAGAATTTTGGAAGCGATCTGGTCAAAGGTCAAGGTCATTTATTACTCAAAAAGTGTTGTACCATATTGCATGAAACTTGGTGGGACGATTGGTTATTATTCAGTTAGCAGTTTCCCTAATTTTGGGAGAGAACGGGTCAAAGCGGAGGCGAAGGTATGCGCTCTACCGAGTGCACATAATCTAGTTTTTATATGAATTGACTTTAGATCCTCCTTTGAGAATTTGGAGATACCTATCTTTTTCGCAATTTTATGGCACGTCTTCGTGATTTTGGTCACAGCTCTCATTCACGGCAGGAACTACACTTTTAGTGCGAATTGTCAGTTTTCTTCCTTGAATTGAATTTCCGAAAGTTGTACCTGATTACTCATGTTGTTTCCATGCGTTGTAACCCGTTATGTTACACACCTTCGAGGATTTGAGCTGTTTATTGATATCCTAGGTGGAAAATCAATTACTTTTGTGGACAACAAGTTCATTGGCCAAATAAGACATACCTTATATGGTGGTCCAAAACTAAAAATAAGATAGGTACAAAACATTGCAATATGTTATTAATAATTTTGGGTATAATTTTTAGGTCCCCTTGTAAATCGCTCAATATAGTTATACAATCGAATAATTGAAGACATATCTAATAGATACCTCTGTATTAATTGCAAATAATAAGTTTTTTGTTACTGTAGATAGTATAATGTTATTCAAGTGGTACAGAAGGTTATCTCTTCCATTTCTTTCAGCTCCCAGTCACTCATGATGGTGAGTAAGCTCATGACTTCTTAGTACTTGAAATGGATTTGTTCTCGGATTTTCTTTCAGCACTCGATTCATTAAAGTTTTACTAACACTGATTTCTTCTGTCATCTTACGATGAGATCAACGAGTGTTTCGAGTTTCGACGCAACTTTTCCAGGTGTTTCTGATAAGTTTTATGTTTCGTTTCAATCTACAGCCAATTAGAAATGTAGAAGATTGAAAGAGGAAGATTTTCTAGATATATTTTATTCGCAAAGATATTCTGAGATTGTGTATTGTAATTGGTACGATGATAATTTTCAATGATTATCAAGCACTTAATTATTTTTCAAAAATAAATGAAAAATAATGTTAACCAGCAAATTAATAGAAACTGCTCAATTTTCTTTCTTAATAACCGCTTGAAATTAATTAATTTCACGCTAACATTAGAATGAATTATATTATTGAAACAATAAATCAAGTGAATGGAAGAAACCAAAATAAGAATTAAAAACAAAACATTTTGTTTTTCTTCAATGTTTTGAAACCTAAACAGAAAATAAGGATTGAGTGAAAAATCTATTATTTTTGATATGTTCATTTATTCATTCATTACAAAAATAGAGTACGTGAAATGCTGATATGATGAATAACACTAGAGTGTAAAAATATATATTATACCACACAAATATAGTTTTCTCTTAAAAATAACTTCTGATTCAATAAGTAAGTAAAGTAATTTGACTTTAATCATAATCATATGTCAGTTAGTGTATTATAAACCTATTCTTTTTTTAAACAGTTGATTAACCTGGTCAATATGACTATATTTCAAGTCAAACCGATGGTAATGATTGGTTTGAAGATTTACAAAAAAACATCACAAATTTCCGAACTGATTCTGTAAGTTTTACATCGAAAATAAAAGTATATTCAATTTTCGCTATTAACAGAAAGTAAAGTAAGCGCCGTTCCAACTTGCTTGTCAGCGGATATTATGTAACTCATAACTTTTTATTTCAAAACAAATTTCACTAAAATTTACAGCAATTTTTTTTACAGATGTTAATGAACTTCATTTTTATCCCCGTACGAATAACATAGGAATATTTAGCTGATAAACGAGTTGAAACGGCGTTCATATTAATTCAGTGGTCCAGTTCTATATGATACATCAATCAAATGATTCAGTTTATAATCTAGGTATTAATATAAATATCAAATAAATTAAAAAATCAGTCTAATATAATCACAAAAATATATAATTTTAGAGATCAGTTTTCTGTTACTTAACTATAAGAATGATCTTCATCTCAGTGTATTTAATAATTATAAGATACAGTATAGACTATAACATTGAGCAGGTGATAAGTACACTTGTAGTTTGGGGACAGATACTAGACTTTCAGATTTTATGGGATTGTGTTGATGTAATTAATTATCGACATTCAACTCCCTCGGGATAAATAAATACATTGAATCATTGATAAATTAAAGTTGAAATCTTAGGCCATAAACACAGGATATACGTACATGACAAAGGTTATGGATTGTTTTAACAGCAGTTCAATAAGTATTTCATTTATAAATATATAAGTTATTAATATTAGCTACCTAGTGAGCAGATTTATTCAGATACGTTAATTAACGAGAATATTTCTGAGAAATTATGTAGTTCGGTTTGAAAATATATAGTGACTGCATATGAGATTAGATCAATCATATCTTAACAATATATTACCAGAAATCAGTTTCAAAATGTGACATTGAGGATTAAGAATACTCTCCTTCGAAGCTGAAGAAACCTTCATGGATAGTTTACCAGACCGGACGCAAACTTCTCGCTCTCCACTGGGAGTCTCGACTGAAAATGTCCCTGCAGACACTATAATCGTAATCAAATCTCCAGGTAAGTAAACAAGACGCTTCGAGAACTCCGCATTAAGAGTCCCGGATGATATGGGAGATTTCAGGACTTTGAGAATATCACCGTCAAAAGATGCTTCAGTAGAGGACCTCTCAGATGTTAGATATGCAGTCAACCTACCATGCGATAGAGAAATGTCATTTTGATATGGTGATACGTGTCCAGAAGATATCGTCAAAGATAGAACAGAAATATCATCAAATTCTTCATCAATGGATATTGATGAAAATATGTCTTGATGTCGAAGATCTTTTGGTATGCATGTAGTACGGAGAGTGTTAGACAACTGTGAAGATGTATATACGTAAGACGATTCTTTCTGTATTGGAATTTCTGATGAATGTGAATTGTTTGATGGAATTTCTCTGACTTCATTCTCTAACTTTAAACTGCTAAAACTATTCCTTATAGATGAACCATAATTCCTTATCGCACTGTAGCTTATTGGTTTTTCCGTTGGATTGGAGTGAGGATAAGATGTTGAATGATTTGCCGAATTTATATTCATTGGATTGGAAAGAAAACTTGAATCTAAGGTATAAGTCGTCGATACTGCAACTGTCTTTGGTGGAATACTAGGTGATACAACTGTTATTGGAGGAGCAGTAGACGATGATGCGACAGTTCTTTGTTGAACTGAAGGCAATGATGTAACTGTTCTAGGAAGAACAGTAGACGATGCTGCGACAGTACTTTGATGCACAGAAGGCAATGATGTAACTGTTCTTGGTAGAACAGTAGACGATGCTGATACCGTTCTTTGTTGAACAGTAGGCGGTGAAATCGGTGTAGGTTGAAACCTAGGCGATAGTGCAACTGCTCTTGGAAGAACAGAAGGTAGCAATGCTGCTTCTGTTCTTGGGAGATCATCAGGCGTTGCTGTAACCGTTCCAGTTAAATGATTTTGTGCACTCGAATAAGCAGTGCTTCTAATAGAAGAGCTCTCGAAGGACAGTTTATTCTCAATAGATGTTTTAACCACAGACAATCTATTCTTCTCCTTGTGTTTCGTTACTAACATATCAGACTGTGACCTTGAAAACTGATAAGGACAATTTATTCTTTGGATAGTGTTGAATTTGTAACATTTGTACGATTCATATTTCCTGTTACCATATAAGTCTTGAATATTGATATCAGTGTGATCATTAGCTATTTCCTGACAATTAGCAAACAGCCATTTTCCTGCTTGGTTGCGGGTTGTTTCCTCTATTCCTATTTGCAGCTCATGATCACCTAACTGTTTGGTACAGCGACAACGATCAACATGAGAGTATTCGAAATAGTCGAACTTCAATGGAGAATTTTTATGAACTAGGTATTCATCATCTAATTCTGCGAGTTCAGGATGTCTAACGTCTGTAAGCAGAATTCTGGAGAAGCTTTTGAAGGCGAGGGTAGACTGGTCAATGGCGTACATGTACGGTCCAAACTTCTTCAGGACATCTTTCCAGTTGATGACGTAACTAACGTTACCGTAGAAGTTACTTTCATCGAATGATTTTTTCGTAGGAGCAAACCAAAGTACCTGAAGATAGAAAAATAACATTTAAACTTGAGTTAATAAAAGCTGTATTTAGAAACTAACGTTAATTGAAGCTACTTAATACATAAATTATTGCATATTATTTTCAATTTTGACAATTATTAGTAATTCGAACATTAATTATGAATTCAAAAGCTTGCTAAGAATTAATGGTATTAAACAACCTCCAATCTTACAGCTAGACTACCTCTTATCTTTACCTTCAATCGTTTGATACTGTAATTCTTGGTGTTTCCAATAGGTTGGCTAACCAGAGCGTTCTTTTGATAGTTCTCTAAGACATCATCGAAGTGTAGGCACCTGGTAATTCTGACGAGAGGTTCGTAAGAAGGTGAAGTTAGTTCCTTCATTTCGTAGAAAGTTCCTCTATCATTGCGCCCCATCTTTATACTGTAGTTGAATCTGAAATACAAATATAAATAATTAGAACATACAACAATATAAATTTACGGGTACCTCTCAAGTTCTACTTATTAGCCAACTCTATTGGTGTAAAATATAAATATTTCTGTTAAAATTCGTGTACGCACCATACACAAATCGATCGGAGGTTGTGCTAACGATTGATCAGTAAAATCGTCGATCGTTATTGTAGATCAGTCAAACGCGCATGAACGTATATTCCACCCCACTTTACGGGTTAGGTTTGGTTAGTCATTAGTATTAATTATTTATTAATATTTTATATACTACTAAGTAACTTACATTTTCTTGAAGCAAATTAAAACTTTTGTTGGCCAATCACAAGCTGGTTATTTTTCATTACACACGTTATACCTAGAACGGGGATATGACAAAAAAAAGTGCAAAAAAACCTCTGGACAAGAACCCCCCCCCCCCCCAAGCAAAAAACTCCTGGACGATATAAATAGCCTAATTCATTTTTATTAATTTTTTATTGATTAATAAAAATACAATACGTTATATGTAAAAAGAGATGTAGCGCACCTGACATTAGGTTAGCGGTCTGGTGAATTTGCCTCCCATCCCCAGCCAGGTTTGATAGTGAAAAAATATATACTTTACTTTTTTATTGGTTCGCATTGAATCAATTTTAAATATATTAATAAATATGAATTAGGCTATTTATATTGATCGAGGTTTTTTTGTCTGGGGGTTTATTGCACGTTTTTTTGTCCTGGAATCACCTAGAAAAGCAGTAAGAATGGTTGCGTGACGCTCTTTATCAGTTGATAATCTATTTTTTCAATCACAAGTTATATTATCTTCACTATCGCTGATATAATATCGATATTAACTGTGAGATGATGTCATCTAGTATTAGAAAAAATCAAAGTATTTGTTTTTGTACCTGTGGTATTTTACATGTTCGTTTTTTTTTTCACGGGAAGTTTTTTATGGGGGAGAGCGGGTATTTGCATGGTTTCATTTTTGACTGGAGGTTTATTGCAAGCTTATTAAAAAGGGGATTTTGACCACGGGAGTTTTCGTCCTAGAATTCAAAACAGGTATGAGCAATTTGTACAGTGTACACATAAACTTGCTCAATAGGCACCTATGTAAAATTTAAAATAAACTAGCATATTATGAATAGGTATTTGTAATTTTAACTTGAGCTACCTGTAAATATTGTCCACATGTCTGAAGAAATGGCTATCTGAAATTAAAAAATAAATAAATGACTTTATTATTGTCACCCTAACTAGCATTGTCAGAGGGTAGGAATTTCCCGGTGCGGAATAAACCGGGGTGAAATATACCTGGATTGAATTTACCGTGGTGGAATATACCTAGAACCGCGCATGACATACCTACGTTAAACGGTTAACGTACATTCCTTGTTACGGGAATTTATAGTACCCTACTTGCCTAACTACGTAGATGGGCCAGGCCAGTGACACATATTAAATGAACTAAATAAGATACCTAGGAACAGAGATACTTATAAATGAAACACTTACTTCAATATTAGGAATTAGTTACAATTTCACAGGTATAAAATATCTTACACCACACAACTGACGTTGCACCGTGCTTTATCTTCACTGTGTTGGTAGTTACGTTGTGAAACTCATTCTGATTGGTCAGGAGGTATCGTTAGTTGCAGACGATAGCAACTGACCAAACGAACATGTTTGATTACCACTATTGCGTTAAAAGTAAATCAAAATAATTCATAGTAAGTGAAATAGATAGAAATACACCCATATAAAGAAACTATATCCAATTTAACATAGGTGAACAATAACTTTTCGTTTGTCGTATAAGATTCACGTTGAACCAAACCAGTTCTGGACATGTACCGTTTGGTTACAAGCTAGGTACTTTCATATATTTAAATGATTCATGTCTGTCTTGTTATAAAGTTAAATATATTCAAAATACAATGATTTTTAAGATATATACGCCAATACGAATGACAACTAAATTATCAACGCGAATATAAAAGAATTAGCATGTCACGTTTTGCTTACTTTTTTTTACTTCTATCATTCCTTAAATTGCAACAAAGAAAATTTCTCATAGAAAACTAGTGAAACATTGCAAGGGAGACTGATATATTATAGTGAAATTGATTGTCTACTAGCAATGAAAAGTGTTCTAAAAATAGAATTAATTCTTCTTGAAAGAATGTATTCATTCCGTAATATGAATAAAATTTAATTACATTCGTGTTTCAACACTAATAAATTTAACATTTAAGGTGATAATAATATGTTATGCTTCACGATTTTACGTCGTTTATAACTTTATCGTTAGTTAACTTTTTCCCGATCTGTCACTGAATTAATAACAAAATAAGATAAGAATAACAGACAAGAAGGAGAAAGAGGGAATGAAGCAGAAGATCAGTTGGAGGTAGGTAGAATGGGAAGGATGGGCGGAATAGGGAGATGAATGACGAATATTTCATTGAATGAATAGAAGATACAGAACAGAATAAACATGGTGAGAACGAAATTGCGTTTATAATAAAAATCGAACAAATGTTACTCTATAGAGTTTAGTTCACTTCCGCCACAAACGTTTAGATTCGAGAGCTGAGGCGAATTCTTTCAACTTTCACCTCATCTAACTTGGTCTCAACACAATAAACTGTCGTATTTGAGTAATCATTGCTCTTAATAATGTTCGAAGGAGAATTCCCAGCGCGTGCTATTTTGTATCGCAATAATTCTATCCTGTTTATAATATTATATTTTTTAATATATTATTTCAAGATTATTTGATTTAGATAAACATGACAATTGAATATAATTGAATTTATTTTAGACCAAAGGAAAAAAAAAATTATCTTGGATGTAGATCTACAATAGCGTCCAAAAAGTTCAGATCGCCATTTTTCACCCTTAGAATAAGTATAACTTTTTATTCAAACGCTTTCAGATCCTATATTTTTATTGAGACTAAATACCATGCGGTTTAAACTGATAAGTTTTTACACTATTTCAAAGAATAATAGCAGACCTATGAATGATTTTCTAATTCACTAATGATAGCGTTCATAATGACCAGAAATAATGATTATAAGTAATAGAAAATCTGACAATTAACAGCAAATACAGATGTCATTTAATATTCGTAATGAAGTACTTTCGAAAAAATCATTTAAATAATAAAAAAAATAACGTTAACAAGTGAATTAAACAAATTGACTATTTTTATTTGAATAAACCCCAGTATTTAGATAATATATCGATAATATTTAATAGCCACACTACAGGGCAGATGAATTTACCATTGTAATATAAGTTGAATGATTAAAAAATAATGATTAATTCAAATATAGAATGAAAGAAACCAAAATAAGAATTGCATAAAAATTATTTTGTTGTTCTTCGATGTTTTAAATCTTAAATAAAAATTTGGGATTAATGGAAAAGTCTCTATTTATTGATATGCTCATTAATTTATTCATTACAAATATATAGAACGTATGTAACATGCTTTAACGTAAAATGCAATAATAGTAAAATATTTAATTTACCACAGAAAATACAGTCTCCTCTTGAAAGTAACTCATAATGAAATAATAACGTTAAAGAATTCAACCTTGATCAAAATATACATGTAAATTATTGTCCTTTAACCCTTTCGAGATGACTTTGGTGTACTGAAACTAAACAGAGATTAACTTAATTTTATGTACACATATTTGAACAACTAAAATAAGGAAACATACCTATATAACATATAGTAAGGAAATTGGTAGTGGGACACATGTATCCCAGTAAACCAAAACATGATATGAAACTTATTTATTCACATATTAATCCATAATTATGTAAAGTTACGAATAATTAATTCCTTAACAAAACAATGTATAAGTGTATACAAAATAGAATAATTAATTCCTTCAAAAAATATCACAATTTCTTGACACAGCAATTTTTTTATCATCCTAACATTATTTTCAATATCAGATGTCAAGTCTTTACAATAGAACACAAATTGTCAACCATTTATTTAACCCCTCTTCAACAGGCTTCTATAACTTAGTAGCATTGTTCAAATTATTTGATGAGTAAAAGGGTGACACATCGTTTGAAATTCCTGAAAATAAATTATTAATGAAATTATCATCAGTCATCATCCTCCAGCATTGGTGATTTATTGAAACTGTCATCGATCAAGATGAACTATTTAATTTAAATTTAATTTGCAGAACCCACACATGAGTGATATAAAATAAGATATAATATTTACACCGCGACAGGAGAGAATAAACGGTAATTAAAATAAACACCCAATAGATATAATTTGAAGAATATCAATATGAATGACATGAAAAAAGATTTAGGTACAGTACTTTGTGACAGGAGAGAATCAACGGTAATTGAAATATATATAGGTACCCTAAAATTAATTAACGATAAAGATAGAAAATTATTAACCTTACAATCGCTTACACAACATAATGACCAAGTCAGTAAGAACTAAGTATAATTGAATATATTAATGCTTAACCAAGGTGCAATAAGTTAAATCACGAAAGAGCAGGTCATCACAATTAATAATATAGGTGAGCCTATAAGCATTTCATCTAAGCTAAGCTATAAGTTGCAAGTGGCCAATGATGATTATTGCAGACAATCCAAGCAGATTACAATAGTGTATCATTTTTTGTAAATAGTAATGCAATGAAATGATTAGTGATACGCATATAAAATATACAGTTAGATAGACAGTTCACAACACACTATTCGATAAGACTCCGCGTTAGTTACATTCTTTGCCCAAGGAACTCGTCAGGATTAATATTCATATCCTGTCTGTAGAACCCCTCTAACACAGAGTATGAGTTAATGTGGATTCTGTGGTTTTTTTTCAGGATCAGCAGTCTTGATCCATGCATATACCCTTCTGTCAAATGCCCCGCAATTAAGGCTCTATCGGGCACCTTTTCTTGACCATGCAAAGAGCGCAGAGTATATTTCTCATTAATACTTCTCTCAAATTGTCATTGAGATGATCGACACGCAAGGAGTATCTCCTTCTAGTAAGCATTTACTAATATATATTACGTAAAATAAAGAAAAAGGTGGGGGTCGCATCCATGCGAGGGGGTGTTAAGGGGGCTTATGTCATACAATCCTGTTATTAGGATGAATTAGGATAGAAATTTATCATAAGGTCGAAGATCTATTGGCATGTATGTAGTACGGAGATCGTTAGACAACTGTGAAAATGTATACAAGTAAGACGACGCTTTCTGTTTTGGAATTTCTGATGAGAATTTATTGTTTGACGTACTTTTTCTGTTTTCGTTCTCTAATTTTAAACCTCCAGAAGGATTCTTTGTGCATGACAAAAAATTCCACATTGCGTTATAGCTTTTGTCGATTGGTTTTCCTGTCGGATTGGAGAGAGAATGTAATGCAGCAATATTTGCAGACTGTATTTTCGCTGGACTGGTAACAGATCTTGGATGAAAGGTATAAGATAATTCTGCAGTTGTTCTGGGAAGAACACTAGCCGATGCAACTTTTCTTGGATATGTTACAACATTCATTGGAGTTGTTGCAATTTTTCTTGTAGTTGTAGCAACTTCTCTTGCATGTGCTGCAACTTCTTTTGGATATGCTGAAACTTGTTTTGGAGATGCTTCAACTTCTCTTGGATATGCTGAAACTAGTCCTGGGTATGCTGAAACTTGTTTTGAAGATGCTTCAACTTTTCTTGGATATGCTGTAACCTCTCTTGGATATGCTGCAACTTCTTTTGGATATGCTGCAACTGTTCTTGGTAGAACACCAGAAGTTGTTGTAACCGTTCCTGTTAAATAATTTTGTGTTCTCGTAAGAGTATTCCTTGTGATAGAAGAACTATCGAGAGACGAGTCATTGGATGACAATCTTGTTTGATCATGTAGCGGACTATTCGCAATAGATGTTTTAGTAACAGACAATCTTTTCTTCTCCTTGTGTTTCGTTACTATAGTATTTAATATCCTATCAGAATTTGACTTTGAAAACTGATAAGGACAATTCTTTTTTTGGATAGTGTTGAATTTGTAACATTTGTACGATTCATATTTCCTGTTACCATATATGTCTTGAATATTGATATCAGTGTGATCATTAGCTATTTCCTGACAATTAGCAAACAGCCATTTTCCTGCTTGGTTGCGGGTTGTTTCCTCTATTCCTATTTGCAGCTCATGATCACCAAACTGTTTGGTACAGCGACAGCGATCAACATGAGAGTATTCGAAATAGTCAAACTTCAAAGGAGAATTTTTATGGACTAGGTATTCGTCATCTAGTTCTGTGAGTTCAGGATGTCTAACGTCTGTAAGCAGAATTCTGGAGAAGCTTTTGAAGGCGAGGGTAGACTGGTCAATGGCGTACATGTACGGTCCAAACTTCTTCAGGACATCTTTCCAGTTGATGACGTAACTAACGTTACCGTAGAAGTTACTTTCATCGAATGATTCTTTCGTAGGAGCAAACCAAAGTACCTGAAGATAGAAAAATAACATTTAAACTTTAGTTAATTAAAGCTGTATTTTGAAATAAACGTTAATAAAAGGCAAAGATTATAGCTGCAATAATAACTCATTTTAAGTCATAACCAAGTGAAATATAACAAACCAGAGAACTTAACTCATACGTCAGCAACTATGTATGGACACATCATAGTCTGCCTTACAGCTTAAAATCTTGGCTGATCTTTTTTTTGCGTAGTTAGAGAAGTGATAGATTTCGTGCTTTTAAACAATAAACAGTGATCACTTTTTGAATTCAGCTATTGAAGAAAAGTTTAATGTATTTTCTATATGAAGCATCATGATTATCAAAAAAATATTTAAATTGAATGCCTTCAATATTCAAGAATAAAGTGTCATACGTCTCTACAGTCCTGTTGCCAGATGTTAGATATTTGCTGTGGTGAGATTCAAAATGTCTAGCAACAGGTTTGTGCGAACTCTTTGAATCCCAGCACTGGTTCTATGCTCGTTCAATATGCAATCCGAGAACGAAAGTACGCACATGTACTGTTTGCAACTTTGCAGTCATATGAATTCGTCATTACGCGTTCAATCAAAGATTTGAATAATTATACGTTTTTTATCCAGATGATTATGTAAGTTTCACTCAAAAAAAAAGTAATCCAAGGTAGTTAAGCAAACTTTTAGATTTTTAAGAACCGGTTCGCGCGAACCGGGGCGAACTCTTGAATCCCACCAATATGGTGTTTTGTCTATAGGTAAGCACAATTAAAAGTCGTTTCACAAAAGTATATCCGTAATGATTTTCTTAACAGTTTACTAATTTCGTAATTCCAAAGAGAATTTTACAAATTGCAAAGCTTGAAGATATTTTTAAATTGGTCTGGATACACGATGACAAATTTATAAAATTTGGAAATGATAGAAAATTAGAAAACTGTGATTTGTGAAATTAACATAAATATTCCACGCTTCGAGTGAAGAAATTGATTAGTACTCTATCTGCAATTCTACACCACTACAAAGTATTATTATTACTATTATATATCTTATAATAGCATTATTATGAATTATAAAACATGTAAGCAGCTTATCCTACGACTCCTGTCTCTAAATTTAGGTATGTATTTGTTTCTAAAAAAGATTTATATGCAAGGTTGGTTGATCATGCTTTATGTACTTGACGGTTGAAGCATTAGAAAACGGAATGTTGTTTACGTTTGAAATATTTTCGAGATTATGCTAGGAAATTAATATATTATGTGGTGACCATGACAATATACTAATAGAATATTAAATGTTAATGTGAAGAGGTTAACGAATAATTTAATAACGATTTTGGGCAGAGATAGGATTTTGGGTGAAATTGTATCATTGGTTAAACTGGGAGTTGAACACATCCCCATGAGGTTAGAGGCCCAAATAAATGGGACAATTGAGGTAAAGGGTTGAGCAACCTGATAAGAAATGAAAGAGAGGAGAGGGGAGTAGAAACAAACGCAGTTCCTGGTTAGACACAAGTTTTGTCATTGATTTAGTTTGGTGTTGTGACTGAAAAAGTTTTCAAGCTGGTGCCCAGAGATCGCCTGATCAGAAGAACCTAAGACTATATCCTAACTTGGAAATCGAAGAAGCCTCCTCATTAAATATTGTTAGGAATTTACACCAAATTTGATATTATTTATTTGTATTTAGAGAGTAGAGTTTAATATCTGTGTAATATGGTGCATAAATCAGATCAATTCAGTAGCTAATTAGTTTATAATTATAGTTTCATAATTCTCGTAAGTTCAGGAATCTTCTCCTGAAGTTAATTATAAAAGGATTAATAACATTTTTAAAATAAAATAAACCAATCCATGTTAGAGTAGCATTCGGTTGATTAGATGAAAGAAGAAGTAGCTTAGCTATAGTTAATGTAAATACTAAAATGAAATTGGGACTGATTAGAGAAGGAGAAAAATAAGTTGAATAGAGAAAATAAATAAATAAAACAAATATCATAATAGTCATAATTAAGCAGCTTAACCTATTTTATCTGCATATATAATAATATCTTTATTACGATACCAAAATTTGATAACATTGTTTATTTAAATTTCGCTGCTACCTACATAATTTCCATGGTTCTAAAAATATTCAAAAAGTACTGAAATTTATATACAATGCCAACAGTAGGATTTAATAGACAAACCGTTACCACTGTTAAACGTTGATGCAACTAAACTTTAATCTTTACCTTAAGTTGTTTAAGAGCTAATTCTCAGTGCTAGAACACCTCTTATCTTTACCTTCAATCGTTTGATACTGTAATTCTTGGTGTTTCCAATAGGTTGGCTAACCAGAGCGTTCTTTTGATAGTTCTCTAAGACATCATCGAAGTGTAGGCACCTGGTAATTCTGACGAGAGGTTCGTAAGAAGGTGAAGTTAGTTCCTTCATTTCGTAGAAAGTTCCTCTGTCATAGCGCCCCATCTTTATACTGTAGTTGAATCTGAAATACAAATATAAATAATTAGAACATACAAGAATTGAGAAACTTAAATGGGTCATTCATCTAGTTTGCTGAATATTTTTTTATGTTGAAAAAGTGACTTTATTGAGGACTTCTATGTCCCAAATTTTTATGCGGCTACGAGTACTGGAAATTAGAAACCCTCCCAGGAGGGGTCCATAGGGGGGATGTTGAGAGTTAAAAATCAAGATTTTTTTGGTTGAAATGAGAAAGTTAGGATTTGCAATTTTATGCCTCAACTTTTTGGGTGATAAGGCCTAAAAGTCATTCGAGTTTTCACGCTACAAAAAGAAAAAAAAAAGACAGTTTTAGAATTCTCAAAAGATTTCTAATGACAGATATATTTCCTATTTTTCTCTGTTTAATTACGGTTCAAACTTCAAATATGAAAATCTAGGATATTTTTGAAAATTTTAGTTAGTCATCCAAAAAAAACGCCTATCGGAAAAACGGGAAGGAAAAATTGGAAATCTGTTTCAGATAATTTGTTAGGAATATTAGAAGTATTCTGAAACTGTCTTAGTTTTTGTACATATACATAACCTCAAAGACTTTTAGTCTTTTTTAAATTTACTAACAAATTTCAATTTAAAAAAATCTACATTTTCTCAAAAATAAGGCCAAAATCTAAAAAGTTAACAAAAAATTTCCGCAAATATTTTTTTTCTGAAATGTGAGTTGATCTCTTACGTGACGTCACATGTTCTTTTTATTACATACTACACACCTACTATGGTGAAATTGAAATATTTTCTTTTTAAATTTTTTTGTGGAGGTATTACATTTCATGTATGAAATGATAACTAAAAACTTTATCACTTGATATACCAACAAAGTACCAAATAACTATTTAATTTTTTCATCGTTATTTACTATTAAATCACTGTATAACAGTTTTTAAATATTTTTCCTGTTTTTTCTTATTTTTATAGAAAGGAATTACTGTAGCAATTTTGGGTACAACATTTTTCCCCGTAAGTCAATCGCTCCACTGGGCTCAGACGAAACGTTAAAAAATTCGAAAAATTACTTTCTATATTTACGAAACTTCGATGTTTAGTAAGAACAAATTAATGAATGTTCGATCCCTATTTCACTCCCTCGCTCATTATAGTTTTACTCACAAGTGGAGTATAGGAATGTAAATTGCAATCGCCGAAAATATGTAGCTACAAAATAGTGAAACATAGCGATTTAGTTGTTAGGTAGGTACCAACCACCTAGGTACTTGACTAGAGGCTACGGTGAGTCGACAAGACGTTTTGTCGAAAAATTTTCGTATACCTACCTGTAAGATACTAACACACTCTAATTTTACAAAACATATACTTTAACAGAATAATGTATCAAATGATTATGTTATAATATTGTTATTCTGGTTTATTATTAAACTAGAAAAACGATTGAAATTTATTTAAGTTTTCCTCCTTACCATTTTTCTATTTGGTAATTTGATCGTTTGATACATTATTCTATTAAAGAACATGTTTTGTAACATTAAAGTGTACGTGTTAATATAACCTTTACAAAATGAAATTTTTTCGACGAAACGTCTTGTAGACGAAATATCTGTCAACCGAACTCGAGGCTACAATATTCCAACTGTTACACAATTTTGTATATTTTTTACCTGTTTGTACTAACTAAATTACGCTAGAACACCTACTTGAATCACAATAATTAATGGAGTTGCTTCTTAACTTCACAGATCAAATACCCGACGACTTACTTAGCACCAGAATAATAGACTTTATCTGAACAGTCAAGGTCAGTCTTGCAATGAGCTTTCCTTGGTAACGTTAGTTGCAGACCATACCAATTAGCTAACTGAACATGTTTGAGTTGACTATCGTGTTAAATAAAGTACATCTAAATAGTAAATACTGCATGTTAAGCGAGTTAAGTAGAAAACACAACCGTATTAATAACTATAGAATTGATTTAACGTAGATAAGATATGAATTATCTTTGTTATTTATAATTCACGTTGAACCAAACCAGTTCTGAACATAAACCGTTTGGTTAAAAGTTACTGTTAGAACCTACTCAATCTAGGTACTTATTTATTTAAATGATTCATGCCTGCCGTTTTTATTATTATAAAGTTAGATGTATTCAAAGTACAATATTTTTTTTGTAATAGTTATACTGCAATTCGAATGACAATTAAATTATCAAAATGATTATATAAAACAGTTAGCACGTATAGTTTTGCTTACTTCAGTTACCCTTCTAAATTGCACCAAACATAGAAAACTAGTGAACATTGCAAGGGAGACTAATACATTATATATGTGGAACAAGTTATGAAAACCAAAACTGATCATTGTTTATAGGCAGAGCTGGGCGCGCGAACCTTTTTTTAGGTTCCGAATCCGAACCCGAATCTTCGTCGATTTTGGGTTCCGAACCTCCGTATAGCGAACCCAATTTGGAAAAGTTTGGTCCGAACATTTGTTCCGAACCAAACATTTAGTCCGAACATTTGTTAGCTAACATCTGATTTTTAGGCTATTAGGGCAACCTATATAAAAAAACAGTTTTTTCAACAAGATACTAACTATTTGTCAGAAACAAGTTACAATGAGAAGGTTTCACTCTATGTTAAAAAAACACATGTCTTATTTATAAACCTACGTTACTGTATTTTTACAAGTTGTTAGTTTTTGTACTAAACTAATGTGTACCAAATTTCAAGTAAAAATATTGAATATATAAGGAGAAATAAATACATAGCTATATAAGAGATTGGCAACTGGGTGAGCTGAACTGTTATTGGATGGAGTGTGAACCAATCATAGCTCGCGCATTTGTCTCTACTACATAAAACGTGGACACATTCTTGCGTATTGGGCAACCAATCTGTTTTTCTACGTTGCCACACGTTACTAAGGTACAATTAATTCCATAATTTACGCTGATTTACGTCGATACGTAAATATTTCACTTTTGAATTAAAAAATATAGTTGGTATTTATGTAGGAACAAAGTCAAGAAAGGCCAGTAAATTTAAAGAAATGACATGAAATATATAAAGTAATTTAAAAAAGATATGCCTATAAAACATACGTCAAATTCATTAGGGTTAATGTAATAAATTTATAATAATAATTATACTGTGACTTCATATGACTACATTATAGAGGATTTGCACTGGTAGAACTGCTATTTCATGATATACAACTAATTTAGAGAATTTACTAAATAGGAATAAGAGATTCATAGAAAACTTACGAATATTTGTGTAGACTAACCTAAATATGTTCACTATAGAGGTAAGTTCGCTATACCGGATTTTACTATTTAGCGTGATTCACTATACAGGAGTTCACTATAAGGGAGTTCCACTGTACTTACTATACTTAATAAGTTAGTATCATTGAGTATGATTGAATGAGCATTAAGTATATTTAAAGTTCCCCTCCAGTCTCCACTCCAATACGCAGTTTAAGTTGTTATTCTGAATTTTCTTCTGATCTCCGAATTTCATGCAAAGAAAAATTAAGACCAACTCTGTCGTCATAACAATGCAAGACAATGTATCCATATTGAAGTGTCCAATTATCTAATTAATTAATTTTCAAGTTTTAACTATTAGTTTTCAAATTTTCATTTATATTACAACATTTTTGATTAATCCGATCTAGAAAACTGATGATATAAAACGTTTTTGCATTTTGTTTGAATATGAAAGTACTATAGATACAATACGTTATACGGTATTCCAATACTCTATTTACTTAACTTTTTCTTTTATTCAATATAATAGAAAGGTCAAACAGTGAAGATTATTGTGAATATTTCTCTAAGTTATATTAAAACTTATATACATATAATATTATAATACCTATATATGAATTATAATCAATTCAATTTTAAAGCGAATAGCCGAATACTTGATCTTAAATTATCTGTTCAGCCAACCTACTTACCCGTCAAAAGTTTGCTTATTTGAGTCATTTCAATATATTCTCTTTTAAAAACCTTCATTTGATATTTACTCATACATTATTACATTAGTAAAAGCAAAAGAAAAAATTATCATTCAAAATAAAAGTAACAAGCTAAGACAAGAAACTAATATTTATAAGAGGTTATTGTACGAAGCTTGGTGTACCGTGTGCGCAATTATTCTCGCACATATTTGATCTCGCTAAGCCGCTATAAGAGTTACAGTTAACTGATTATAATGAAATATTCACCCTTATGTACTGAAAAGCACTCTTGCATCTAATGCCTGGAAAGATCTCTGATATATTCCTAATATTATAGATTTGAATATATGCTCATAATATGAGTATATTTCCATTTATCACCTTCGTTTTTGTCTAATCGTATGTATTTATGCGAAAAATTAAACGATTGAAAAGACAGCTTTAAAATCGGTCTTGAATTTAAGTTATTATTATTTTTCCATGAGGACTGGTTAGCCTAGGGTAGGGTGTTATGTAATGTTACCTAATATATACGTTTATAACCTTACCTATAGTTCTACATGTTTCAAGCAATTTTAATTGAGATTTGAGGGAACATAATCCGTTATTAAAGAATTAACTTGTTAAGATTATTATAAAACTTACCGCTATTCAAGAAAGGATGAATAACGTTATGGAGGAAGAGTGGGGAAAGACGCATGTTCTTCGCTTCAGTGTTAAGCAGAAACCTAGGTATATAATAGTAGCCGAGAGGTACGGTACATGTTCAGAACGTAAAATAATTAAATGAACAGGTCAGTTTTCCCCGGGTACGGAGGTTCGGACTTGCGAAAAAGACGTTCCGAACACTGAAGTCCGAACCGTTTTTGAAGAGGTTCCGAATGTCCGAACCCATTTTCCAGTCCGAACCGGTTCGCGAATATTCTTGCGGAACGCCCAGCTCTGTTTATAGGCTTATGTTATAGCATTAGTAAAAAATGATCTAAATTATTATTGAATGAATGTGTTAATTCATTTCGTAATATGAATAATAAGGTTCTAGGTAAATTTCTCTAAAGACAATAATTGCTCAGAGTTTTTGAATTAATAAAAGATAGTTAATCATGAAATGAAACCATTTCGATTATCGGCACTACAAGCTTCTAATTAGTGAATAATATTGACTGTATTTCATTTGTTTATCTCTATTTACTTTTAATCATTGCAATACAGTTTTTAATTTTTTTTCATGCATTTCTTATTTTTATAAAACAGGAATTACTGCAGCACGTTTGGTTCTTTTTGACTAAATATTTTGTTTTTAGTTACTTAATCGCTCCAGTGGGCTCCAACGAGATACTTTCATGGCTATGCTGGGGTTGTTAGATTTTAGCAACACGGGTTAGGGGAACTGCCTATCCAAGGAGGGAGCGGTTGTTTCCGAGACATTTAGCATGACCTCTGGACTCTGGAATTCGTGCCACTCGTTTACCTTCGCAGAATGCGGAAAGGTTATATTTCGGACGGCATTTATTTATTTATCATCTTGTTATTCGCTTACCCGAAAAGGATTTCACCAAATTGCTTGCAATTTGGTGAAACGATTGGTCAATGTTCAGTGACCAGCTGGTAGAATTTTGAGAGTGACCCGGTCAAAAGTCATGGTCATGGTTATTTATAACTCAAAAAGTATTGAACTATATTGTATGAAACTTGGTGGGACGATTGAAAAATATACAGGAATCATTTTGTTAGATTTTGGGAGCGATCGGGTCAAAGATCAAGGTCAAGGTCATTTATAACTCAAAAAGTATTGAACCATATTGCATGAAACTTGGTGGGACGATTGGTTATTATCCAGTTTATTTGATTTTGGGAGAGAACGGGTCAAAGTGGCGGCGAAGGTACGTGCTATACCGAATGCACGTAATTTAGTATCTTGACATAATTCAATCCTTGTTCTCATTGCTGCCATAACTCTTTTTACTAATGCAGGGTTTTCTATAAGTAAATTCACTTCACTGGTGATTCTTTCCTTCAAGTCGTCTGAGTTTGCAGACTGAGTACAACACTAAATTTTTCAAATGTCAAAATATATACTGGTGTCTGTCCGATGATCTTAGTGGCTACTCAATTGCATGGTTTAGTGCAATAATGCGATTGTTGAAAACATACGTTATGGCAGCAATGGTAACATGGATAGTAAGGAAAAAATATAGATAAAATATGTATATAATAATGGGTTGTTAATGATATGTTACAAACATAAAGGATTATCGTGTTTTTTTTCTGTAATAAAACAATATTCGTAATTTCAAGTTTTGTGCAAGTATACTTTTGACACAGTTTACTATAATCACTATAGCATCAATATTCATTAATGAATAATTTTGAAATTTTCCCAGTGTGTGTAAAAAAAGTACGTAATCACAATGGTATTTTTAGAAAAACCAGAACGTAAGTACTTTTTGAGATTTATCAATTCAAATCTGGGATTCGCTTTTTTTTGACCCACCCTGTATAACAGAAATGCACTTTTACCCTCAGTCATTCGAGGGTAAATAAGAGGACTAAGAAAACAGGATAATTCAAGTGTTGGATCAATTGTAAAGATTTTAATAAGTGAAAATGTGTTGTCCACGGGATTTTGATGAAACTGATTTTGTGTGTAGAAAATCTACAGGCAGGCCACGAGACTCTGTGACAGGTCCTTTCCCCGAAAACAACTTCGCCGCACGACTCGTATTTTCGTCGAAAATTTTAAAAACACTATACGTTATAAATACAAAGAGATATTGTCCACCTAGGTTAGGCTAGCTGTCCGATTGCACACAGAGTTGAATCAAATCATATTTGATTTGTTTTGACAAAATTTTTATGGTTTATTTGTGCGCTTACCTACGTGGTGATTTGCAGGTACAATTTAAAATGAGTTAAATTAACGTTGGTTAAAACAACACATATGTGAGTTGATTATTTTTAATTCCCGATGGTCACAACAACTATCTGTGATAGTCAAAACTAATCGAGATGGTTGAACCAATTATATGTAATGTTTATAACAACTACATAGCAAGGTAAAATCAATTTCTTGTGTATGTTTCTCCAATCACTCCTTTTTGTTATATCAACTACTCGTGTAGGTTATACCAACTTCTCGTGTATGTTGTATCAACTACTCGTGTAAGTTATATCAACACCTCGTGTAGGTTATATCAACTACTCGTGTAGGTTATAGTATAACTACTCGTGTATGTTGTATCAACTACTCGTGTAGGTTATATCAACTTCTCGTGTAGGATATATATCAACTACTCGTATTGGTTATATCAACTACTAGTGAACTAAGTAAATGTATATCAACTATTAGTGTAGGTTGAAATCTCGGTCCGGTTAGCAGTAGCCAAACTTTTTACATGACTTTTCCAGTCACTATATATTTACTCTATTAAATCATAATCTCGAGTTAGGTCCCGGTATCAATTAGATTAGACTATTTATTTTTCTACGATCAAATTTAACATGTTTATTTATTTTCTACTTTTGCTTCTGTGATATGCAAACTATTTTGATCTATAAAAAAATAATTGATCTCCTAGACCAGGGGTGGCGAACCACTGACCCACCATCCCCTTTTCAGTGACCCACTTCACTTTTTTATATTTGTACAATGATGACCAATTGTTCACTTCTGACTTGTGTTACTATGAAAAGAGCTTTCTGGCAACCAACCGTACATCTCCTAAGGATGCATTTGTCAAGAATGATCGTTCAAATCTTAAACGAAGAAATTTGGTACTAGATTTGGAAGATTTTGATATTTACACGTAGATTTGAACTAAATGTATATCACTATACAGTATGAGTTGAAAACCAACGGGTACGAAATTAAAATAGCCATAACTTTAATTATCATATCTTTGTGTGGTTTTCTTTGGCTAATGCAGATTTTTATCAGCAGAAACCCATAGGTGGTTTGTTTTCTTATTCCTAATACTTTTTCTACATGGTGATCATAAGTAGAGGGTGGTGAAAAAAATCTTGCGCCAGATATGAAATTGCTAAAAGATATCAAAATATGTTTGTTTACCCAGTATTTTTTAGGTATAATAAAGAAACAATCGCATATTATAAAAATCTAAATGAAATAATTCTTTACCAAAATCATCCATTATCCCCCATTTTTTTCAATACATTATTTTTGCACCCGTTTTTAGACGGATTTCATTGATCTTTAGATCACATCAGGATTAGATTTCAAGAAATCCACATTATGCGTTTTTCATTCTTTTAATTGATTCACATCAGAAGGTGAGGAGGAGCATACATCAATTTACAAATAACCCCACAAGAAAAAAAAATCACAACCAGTTACATCTGAGATCCTCGGAGACCATTCCAAAGAACTTCTCTCAGTCGTTTTTTAACAGCAAGTGTTCTATGTATTGAGAACCGTCCTGTATTCACCATACACACAGAGAAAGGATTAGTTGAATCAAATCATATTTGATTTGTTTTGACTACATTTTATAGTTTATCTGTGCGCCTACCTACGTGGTGAGTTGCAGGTACTATTTAAAATGAGTTAAATTGACGTTGGTTAAAACAACACATATGTGAGTTAATTATTTTTAATTCCCGATGGTCACAACAACTACCTGTGATAGTCAAAACTACTCGTGATGGTTGTACCAACTATATGTAACCAACTATATGTAATGGTTATAACAACTATACAGAACAAGGTTACATCAACTACTTGTGTATGTTTCTCCAATCACTCCTATGTGTTATACCAACTACTCGTGTAGGTTATACCAACTACTCGTGTAGGTTATACCAACTACTCGTGTAGGTTATACCAACTACTCGTGTAGGTTATACCAACTACTCGTGTAGGTTATACCAACTACTCGTGTAGGTTATACCAACTACTCGTGTAGGTTATATCAACTACTCGTGTAGTTTATATCAGTATCTCGAGTTGGTTATATCAACTACTCGTGTAGGTTATACCAACTACTCGTGTAGGTTATACCAACTACTCGTGTAGGTTATACCAACTACTCGTGTAGGTTATACCAACTACTCGTGTAGGTTATACCAACTACTCGTGTAGGTTATATCAACTACTCGTGTAGTTTATATCAGTATCTCGTGTTGGTTATATCAACTACTCGTGTAGGTTATACCAACTACTCGTGTATGTTATACCAACTACTCGTGTAGGTTATATCAACTACTCGTGTATGTTATGACAACTACTCGTGTATGTTATAACAACTACTCGTGTAGTTTATATCAGCATCTCGTGTTGGTTATATCAACTACTCGTGTAGGTTATACCAACTACTCGTGTAGGTTAAACCAACTACTAGTGTAGGTTATACCAACTAGTCGTGTAGGTTATATCAACTAATCGTGTTGGTTATAGCAACTACTCGTGTAGGTTATATCAACTACTCGTGTAGGTTATATCAACTACTCGTGTAGGTTATATCAACTACTCGTGTTGGTTATAGCAACTACTAATAAACTAAGTAAATGTATATCAACTATTAGTGTAGGTTAAAATATCGGTCCGGTTAGCAAAAGCCAAACTTTTTACCTGACTTTTCCAGTCACTATATTAATTTAAACTAATAAATCATAATCTCGAGTTAGGTCCCGGTATCAATTAGATTAGACTATTTATTCTCTACAACATTTTTATTTATTTTGTACTTTTGCTTCTGTGATATGCATACTATTTTGATTTTAAAAAATAAATTGATCACCTACAGTCCAAGACTAATTTTTGCTTTTTGAAATGTTTTCGATCCGATGAATTGATATATGGTTATTAGTTGTAAATTAATAGATTATATTGAATAAATAACTTCATGTCAGTTTATAAATAAGAAATTAGATGACGTAAATAACTAGATAAATGAAATAACCAGGCTAAATTACAAAAACAAATGTTGATAAAATAAATCTTTGATATGCTGCAATTATACCATAACTTAATGAATAATAATAAAGCCTTTATCTTCTAGACCATATTTTAGTGCAATTCATTTTACTCATATGAACTAATGTAGAAATATGCTAATAGAATTACCAAAGTCAAATTGAAAACGAAATATAAACATTTAAGTTTCAAATTTATTATTTAGAAGTAGGTACAATTGGAATCCTCGTCACTGTCTGTCACGACTATAGGTTGCCTATTCCTGAAATAAGAGATTCATATATTAATATTTATATAGAAATTTATTGTATAGTTTATATACATTATCATTAACATCACCTACTCTTTTTCCTTTTGTAATGAGATAGCGACAGCTTCGATATTTTCATGTCTGGAAAAGCTAATCATATTGCAAATATATATTTAAAAATTATCTAACATTTTCAAATACCTACTTTGACGTAGCATAATTGTTCCTGAATCATTCAAAGGAAATGAAGAGGACTCCGATAGTTGATGAAGTTGATCTACTCCATCAATTCTTCATAAAGATCTAAAAGTAGATTCAGAAAATATAGAAAACCATTTTAATAAAGAAATGAAGAGAATTATTAACTGAGAATTATTGTTTCATATAGGTAAATTATTTATATAAAATTTTGAACTAATTATAAATCTTCAGATGTAGTATAAATTTAGCTCTAATAAATGCAATGGATTCTCCTTGCTAATCCTCATAATTTTGTTCACTATACACTCTTAATTTAGACTTTAATTAAATACCAAAAAATATAATATATCAAAAGGCTCACCTCTGGTTGGAGTTCTCACTGCCAAATCCCTGGACGGCGTTCTCCTTATTTGCTCCCCGGACAAAGTTCTCCCGGTCATAGAAAACTAGGGTCAAGTAGGTAAATTGCGGCACTTTAACTAACTGCGGTCTCTTATCTCAGAAACATTAATAACCATCATAGCTTCAAGGTACTCGTGAAATAAATAGTACCTATCATAAATTGAGCTTATTATGATATTCAGCAATTCAATGTATAGCTAAACAAATTTTAGAAGGATTTTGAGACTTTATTAACAAGGCCACAATTAGAAATTAAAGAACCGAATTTACCTGTTTAACCCTACCTATATATAGGTACACTAACTAGTTTTAAAATATATAAATTATCAGAATATTTAACACGAGATACAAGGATAAGTTCCAAATTATCGGACGGTTCCACATTTTCGGTCACCTAAGAAAAACTGTCCAAAATAATTAATCAACTTATATTTTAATTAGCTATTAGGTTATATATATACTATATTTCATTCGTGACCGAAAATGTGATATCGCCTGATAATTTGGAACTTGCCATATCTGAAGACAGCGCAGTAACTGCCTGTCCCTATGTTAGAAGGTAATCACACTGAAAAAAAAACAGCTAGGTAGGTATGATGCTTAAATAAGTTAACATACAATAATCTAAAATTAGTTTGGATATCAGTTTACATACTGGAAGGCAGTTATCAAAATTTATTACTATGAAAAGTTATATACTGATAATCAGCTCTTCAAATAACTACCTAGCCGTCAGTCTATCAATCCCGAAAATTTAAGAATATTTAGGCAGACATTTATCTATGTATTAATGGAATTAATTAATAATTAATTATCGATCGGCAACGATAATACTATTTAGTGCATATAACGCTATTGTTTGCACTTGAACTAAAATGGTATTGAGGAGCGTTCACATTCAACATGTAACACAATTGAAACAAGATTTGAACTGTAAAGTGTCAGCAGATTTAAGCTGGCCACACACTAGCATATCTGATCGGTCAGTTTCTGCCGATTTGATCTGCACATACCAAATCGCTCAAATATCTGCCAGTGTGTGGGGTGACACAGATGAAATCGGCCATATCAGATCGCTCATTTTGATCTGCCATCATGTTGGAATTCCTTACACGCCTGCATATTTTATAGCCCAGTGTGTGGCGACAGTGGGGAGAGATGTGGCAGATTTTTCCCGCACAGATGTAATCGTCTAGTGTGTGGTGGACGGGGTACGGTCAAGAGCCCCCCCGGTCATGAGCCCCCCTAGGTAATAAGCCCCCCCTCCATGTTTTTTTTTAATCCTTATTTACCTAGTTATACAAATGAAGAACTACTTAGGTAGAAATAACTGAGAGTTGCTAATGTAGTCTGTTGTATCCGCTAGATTGTTGTACTGCACACATGATTGTTTAATGACCTGGCAGGGGGGTTCGGGGGGGTGGCACGCCCCCCTTTATACATATATTTTATGTCTAATCAGTAATGAACTACAAAAGTGTCAATAAGGATCAAATGATATAGGTAAATAAGGATTTAAAAACAGGGGGGCTCATGACCGGGGGGGCTCATGACCGGGGGGGCTTATGACCTAGGGGGGCTCTTGACCGGGGGGGCTTATGACCGGGGGGGCTTATGACCTACACCCGTGGTGGACAGCGGGAGATCAGAGCCGCCATAAAGAGCTTTCAGAAGTACTATGGCGCAGAAGAAGAACAGATGCACGAACAGAATCTGGTTGATGCTGATGTAAGCCACAACTGAAACAAATTAAGACATTCCATCAATGAGGATAACAAAATTTCAAAAATAAATCTATCAAGTTTTTTTTCCGAAGAAATATGAATTTAATATATAGTCTTTACTTCAAACTGTTTCAAAAATATCCTTCAAAATGTTACTTTTCTAAGAAACAAAATTTTAATAAAGCTACAGGATAATATATGTATATATATAATATATAAATTATTATTTCATGATTACATTATAGAGGAGTTCTACTCTAGTAGGAAGTTGTATAGTATACATTAGTAACTAGTATACTAGTAGAAAGATTATAATTTATTATAAAGTAACTTGTACGACTTATATAATATACCCTATTAAATATTACTCAACTTTAGTAAAATGCTAAATACATATTCGATCCGTTTGCTTAATTGCTCAGATCAGATATGCAAGTGTGTGGGTAGCTAAGCGACAGATTTCATCTGTCGCATTCCAGATCTGCGGGTCATGAGCGATTAGATATGCTAGTGTGTGGCCAGCTTAATTGGCTTGGAGGAAAACATAAGTTGCCACATACTCAATTGATTTAACTCGCACCTAAACTTTAAATAAGTAGCACCAACTCTCGTAGTAAGTTAATTTATACACCGGATACATTGAATTTACAGTCTTTGTGGGTTACTATAACACACTATGTCATAGTTGTTTTAACTCTCACCTTAAATTACAAAAAAGTAGCGACAACTCTCATAGTAAATTAATTCATACACTGCAGAATACTTTAGATTAACAGTCTTTGTGGGTTACTATAACACACTATATCATAGTTGATTTAACTCGCACCTAAACTTAAAAAAGTAGCGTCAACTCTCATAGTAAGTTAATTCATACACCAGATACATTGAATTGACAATCTTTGTGAGTTACTTCAACACACTATGTCAGGGGTGGGCACAGGCTGTGTTTTTCAGTGTCGAAAGATGGAATGTCAGTGCCAATTTTCTTTTCGTTTTCTAAATTGCTGGGATACTGAGTAATTATATAATGAGATGGTAGATTTAATTGAAGTACGAACAAGTACAACGGTACATATTTTGCGCATAAATATTGGTAGTAGATTTATCATTTGCATTAAAAGGAATTAATCAATGATATATAAAAAAAAATTCTTCATGTGAAAATATCACAATAAAAACAAAAATAAGCTATCTTGCATAAGTAATAATAAGTAACTCATAAATTCACAGGATAAATTACTTACCTAACTTATTAAAAATGGGAATTAAAAATGATTGCATAAATATTGTTCACAGTGTTTGAATATCCTAATACAAGCGTATGAAAGATGTAAATTTAACTGATCTTGATAAAAAGAGACAGAGGTAAATAAATTAAACACCGGCACTATTGTAACAATAAACAAAAATTTCTTATTAAGGGATAAAATTAACTATCAAAGTATCAAGGTCATTCATTACAAATATACTGTTCTTCAATTAGTTGACCATGCACTTCTATATTATCCTTTTAATTTATAGAGCAGTCAGGGCTAAAAATTCTTAATTTTCTTTGGAAGAAAGTAAAGCACCGTTTCCCGGGTGGGCAGTGGTGCCGTTTTGAGTGCCAAAATAGCACTGAGTGCTGCATTTGCCCACCCCTGCACTATGTCATAGTTGTTTTAACATATGTTCAAACTCCCAAAATGTAACTCCAACTCTCATAGTAAGTTGATTCAATCCCTAAAATGATTTGAATTAACTATGTCTGGTGACACACCACATCATAATTGTTTTGACACACTTGAAAACATGAATGTAGTCCAACTAACTCACGTAATAAATTGATTCAAAGCATAAATTGTTGACCCATTAAATATGAGTAAACTTTTTTCTCTGTGTATCAGATTCAGAGTAGCTCCATAAATATATTGTAGTAACGGAAATATCCGCTGATTCAATATAAGTGTTCTCAAAATCATTCTAATTTTCGGGGATAAAACTTACTCTTTTGATAAACAATGTTTGAAATAAGCTCGCGAAGAGTTTTTTCACCATCCTCTACTTATGATCACTCTGTAGAAAAACTATTAAGAATAAGAAAACAAACAGACAATGTGGTTATAGCTGACAGAGGTCTGCATTAAACTAAGAAAACCGCACGAAAATACGGTAGTTCCCGTTAAAGTTATGACGATTTTAATTTCGTACCAAGCTCCGTGCATAGAGACAAGCCCCGCCCAGGTCCCATACAATAATACCTTAGAAAAATATATCTGTTTCTATCTTTGATTGTTAATTTTATTTTAAATATAAAATTATCCTCGGCGATTACCAATGAATGTGAAAATACAAATGATAATAATAATAATAATTTAAGGTGAAAAAACAGCTGCTTCAGGAAAATCCCAATTTAGCAGCGAAGCAACATTAACACAAATAAAACTAAACAATTAAATAAATTTTTTTTTCAGTTACCAATGTGACTTGGTATCAAACAAAGAAACATAGAATTAGATTCATTTAAGAGAGAGCACCTGACGATGCTAGCAGATGTGATTCATATTTTAGTATAGATATTTATACTTCGCAGGAATCGAAAAACCTCATCGACATTATTGTGGTCACCAAGAATATTAGCCATTGACAGCTCCTCTTCATCGAGTTCAAATTTCAGAATCTCTCTTTGCAAACGTAGTGTTTGGCAATGGAGAAAGATATGTTCCATTGTCATTATTCGTTATTGCAGAAACTGCACGAAGGCAGAAATAGTCTGGTATTGTCGTCCATGAGATATTCGTGAGTGAGTTTGGTATGGCCAAGCCTCAGTCTGTTGAGAATAACTCCGTCTTTTCTAGACAGATTCAGTTTCTTCCATGTACATGGTTTGTTAGTAACATCTTTTAATTTGTTGCGTGTTGTTTGCCATCGAATTTTCCATTTTTCTCTTAGATTCTCTTTTATTGTCATGAACCAATCTGTATATGGACATGGTATGAATTGTGGAATCTTTCTTGTGGCATTTCTTGCCGCTGCGTTCGCTTTGTCGTTTCCTGGTATTTTTTTGTGTCCTGGTATCCATACTACTGCAATGGTATATCCCATGGATAACAGTCTGTGAAAAGTATTTTGTAGTCTATGCATTAAATGGTTTTTGGGATCAAGAGTTTCTAGTCCTTGCACAGCACTTAAAGAGTCACAAGGAGTCACAAGGAAACGGGATCACACAAAAGGCGCCTTTCGCCCATCCGAGGGTGATCCCAGTGCAGCAAGTGCACACTTTTGACTCTCCCTCAATCCCCTCATCCCGTGCATCAAATCTAGAACTTGTTGCACAGGCTTCACCACCATAGAAGTCAGGGTTTTAGACTCTATGTTGGATCACTCACTCCCCACCAGTCCCCTAAGAAACACACCTCTCTGAGAGATGTGCTCCTATTCGGGGGGTCAGGATTTACCAGATTAGTTCAGCCAAACCCCCACCACACACACACAAGCGTGCATGTGGAGGCGGTAAGACCTTAACCTCTCTTGCCACGGGAAGGCTCTGGGATTGCTCTCAACTTAAAAGAAAGGAAAGGAATTATATTAACCTACGAATAATCCTATCTACGTTCCTCTTGAAGGACTCGACAGAGGGTGCATTCACCGCCTCACTGGGAAGGGCATTCCATACACTGCATACCTTCACTGTCATCAAGTCACGGAACTTGTTGGTGCGGAATCTTGGCACTTCTAATTTGTACCCATGATTTCGGGTGGGGTTCAGGTTGAATGAGAAGATCGATGTCGGGTCAAGGGTGCTAGGACCCCGAATGATCTTGTAGGTCTCAATCAACTGACCACGGAGACGTCGTTGCTCAAGAGTTAGGAGGTCAAGGTCAATCAGCCGCCTCTCATATCCCTTGTTCCTGATCTCAGGCACTAACTTGGTCGCTCGGGCTTGAATCCTCTCCAAGCGCTCCACGTCGCACCTATATATAGGAGACCAGAACTGCTCTGCATACTCCAAATGTGATCGAACCAACATCTTGTAGAGGGTCATCGACTCATCACCGTCTGTCTATTTCGGTGGATAAAGACCCTCTTAATGTAGCCTAGCATCTTTTGAGCTTTCCTCTCTGCAGTAATACACTGGGCTCCAAACTTAAACTCAGAGGTCATAAGGAGCCCTAAGTCGAGCTCCTGCTGAGTTGGAGAGACAAGTGTTCGCAGGAGACTGTAGTCGGCACGGGGATTTTGCACCCCAACATGTAGTACTTTGCATTTTCCTACGTTGAAGGGCATCTGCCACCGCTCAGACCACTCTCCGATCCTCATTAAGTCTCCCCTCAGCTCTTCCACTGCATTAGGATCGGTTGCGTCAACACCCAACTTGGTGTCGTCTGCAAATTTGCTCATCTTCGAGATGATACCATCATCAATGTCATTAATATAGATGAGGAACAGCCGAGGTCCTAAGACTGATCCCTGAGGCAAACCACTGGTCACTGAAGACCACTCGGATGGTATGCCTCCGACCACGACTCTCTGCCTCCTATTGCACAGCCATGCCTCGATCCAGTCAGCAAGTTTGCCGACAATGCCGAGTGCTCTTACCTTCGTCATCAGTCTCCGGTGTGGAACTTTGTCAAAGGCCTTCTGGAAGTCGAGAAACACGACATCCACAGACCCAGACCTGTCATAGGTACCGAAGACGGTATGGTAAAACTCAAGCAGATTCGTGAGACACGACCTACCTGCTCTAAATCCGTGTTGAGAACCAGTCAGCAGCTCGTTACGCTCCAGGTGATCTACAATCCTATCCTTGATCATGGTCTCTAAAACCTTGCCTGAAACGCACGTCAAACTCACGGGCCTGAAATTGCTGGCCTGGTCCTCTGGTCCCTTCTTGTGAATGGGACATAAATTCGCTGATCTCCAGTCAAGCGGTACGTCACCAGTCTCTAACGAGATCCTGAAAACCTCATACAGGTGGGGTGCCAAAGCAGCTGCCACGTATTTCATCACCTTGGGCAAAAAATCACAAGGACCTGGGGACTTTTGGGGGTCTAAATGAGTAAGTTTATCATGCACTTCTTCCTGAGTGATGATGAATTCCTCTAATTGATCATCTCCGTCGAATGTTATGACGGGAGGTGGTAATCTGACATCTTCCACAGTGAAGACACTGGAGAAATACTGATTAAATTCTTGGGCAATGCCAAGATTGTCAGTTACCAAAAGTCCAGTCGGGGTCTGCAAGGGCCCCAGAGGCTTTCGAACCTTGTGACGATTCACATAGCTGAAAAACTCCTTGGGGTTATCCTTGCAGGCAAGTGCTATCCTCTGCTCCTCACTAGCTTTAGCTTGACGGACCAAACGTTTCACTAATCGTCGCTGTCTAGCCAAGAGGTCAGATACCTGTGGATCTACCTGCATAGCACGATACAACCGCTTTCGTTCAGCAATTGCAGCAGCTAGCATTCCCGTGAACCAAGAAGGGTTCACTCGGGCCGACCCTCCAACTCTCTTGAGAGGGATACACCTGGCTTGAATTTCCAAGAAACTCCTACTGAGTTGCTGCCACAGCTCCTCAGCTGAAGCATGGAGGTCAAGTTGAACAACCTGTAGATCAACAGCAAACCGGGGGTAATCAGCCCTCCTAAGATTGAGTCGTCAACTGAAGCAAAGACGCTCCCTATCAGAACCGACTACAACCTCAAAAGAGACTGCCCCGTGATCACTACCTACAAGTCCCATACTTACCTCAACATTCCTAACGCTATCCTCATCAGTGGTAAACACAAGATCAAGGGTATTCCGTCCCCTAGTAGGAACCCGGACCATCTGAGTCAGGAAGCAGTCGTTCGAGAACTCGATCAACCTCATCCCCTCAGCTCCCGCTACTACCTGGTTCCAGTCCAGAGGACAATTGAAATCCCCCACGAGTAATGTGTTACCCTGAACCAAACCTGAACCTGTGCCTGCTCATACAGTGACTCGTCGGAATCACGTGGGAAGTGGGGAGGCCTGTACACAACAAGTACAGTCAACGGTGGCGTGCATCCCTTAATCTCAGCGACTCGTCGGGATCACGTGGGAAGTGGGGAGGCCTGTACACAACAAGTACCGTCAACGGTGGCGTGCATCCCTTAATCTCAGTGACTCGTCGGAATCACGTGGGAAGTCGGGAGGCCTGTACACAACAAGTACCGTCAACGGTGGCGTGCATCCCTTAATCTCAGCTCCCACTAACTCGTGGGCCGATACGTTCCGCACTCCAATCTCGGTCAAGTGACTCCTCACATAGAGTAACACTCCCCCACCCAATCTACCTACTCTATCCTTATGAAACATGGCATATCCTGGGAGGAAATACTCACCATTATAATCTCTACTTCCGGTATCTAACCACGTCTCATTTATCGCAATCACATCATAGTCTGATGTTGCGACCATAGCTCTAAACTCGAGAAACTTGTTCCTAATCGAGCGCGCATTGAGGAGGACTACTTGGAGTCCCCCCACCCGGTGCCTGCTCACTCGGGTTATTCATCGTTTCCCGACGGACCTGGGACTGGCGGTGGACTGTCGGAGGGTGGCATATCTCCTTCAGATGCTCTCTGAGTCTTCGGTACATATGAGATATTAGGTTGTGGTATGGTCTCTGATATCTTCTTCGATGATAGTACAGGCAAACATCAGGGCTTTAAGTTCTGCAGTGTAAACGGTGGCTATTGTTGGTAGTGAAGCAGAGATTGTTTTGTTGCCATGAACAGCTGCTGCTCCAACTCCGTCAGTATATAGATGAATGTGTGTGGGGTAGTTTGTGCTCACATGATCTAGGAAATAGGGATTGAAGTTGTCTATATCTTTGACGAGTGGTGTTGCAAGTTCTGTGTCAGCTAATGGTCGTAGTAGACACCATGAGAAAAGGCTTGGAGTTTTGTATGGTAGAACAGGTTGTAGAGGGAGATCAAGTTGGGTTATTGCTTTATTTGCACGTTGGACAAATGGATTTAGTGGTGGCTGGGTATTTGAAAATTGTCTTGATAGTGCTGTGTTCATTATAGAATTGTAGACAGGGTTTAGTAAGAAGCATTTGTTTTGAAGAATTTTCTGCTCTCAAGGTCCATTCTTCTGTCAGTTAGTGATGGTTCGTTAGTTAGGATGTACAGGCTTTCTACTGGGGAGCTTTTGAAGGCACCAGTGCAGATTCGCAGGGCCTCGTTGTGGATAGCATCTAACTTCCTCAGCGTTGCTCCCGTAGCAGAGCCATACACTAAGCATCCATAGTCTAGTTTATGTCTTACTATTAGCCTGTATGTTTGCAGAAGGATATGGTGGTCGGCTCCCCATTTCGTAGATGAGAGAGTGCGGAGTAGATTCATTGAGGAATTGCATGATGATACGAGTTTTGTGATGTGTATTTTCCAGGTGAGTTGAGGATCCCAGTTAAGGCCCAGGAATTTGACGATTCTTTCGACGTTCATTGCACTACCTCTTAGTCTAAATGTGGGTTTGATTGGGAAGTCTGGTTTTTTGTGGAATACCACGCAGTTGGTTTTTGTTGTTGAGAATTGGAAACCATTTCCATCTGCCCATTTTGACATTGAGTTGATGACTGGTTGGAGTTTGGTTGTAACTTCGTGCATACTATTTCCTGAGAGTGCTATTTGGACATCGTCTACAAAGAGTGACGTGTGTATATGGTTAGGGATGATTGCTGCGAGTGAGTTTATTTTGATAGCAAAGAGTGTGACAGAAAGGATGCTTCCTTGAGGAACTCCTGCCTCCTGTATTCTTACTGAGGACATCTGATTATTGATTGAGACTCTGAAGTGTCGTTCACCCAAAAATTTCTGGATGTATCTCGGTAAGGTACCCGAGAGACCAAGTTCAAGCATATCTTTGAGTATTCCATACCGCCATGTTGTATCGTAGGCCTTGGCCAAATCAAAGAATACACCTACTGCAACTTTATTCTCACTGAAAGCCTTCTTTAGGTAGGTATCCAGTCTGATAAGATGGTCAATTGTGGATCTGTTCTTTCTGAATCCACATTGGAGTGGTGTAAGGAACTTGTTGTTTTCTAAGTATTCTATTAGTCTTCTATTTATTATTTTTTCGAATAGTTTTCCCATGCAACTTGTGAGTGCTATGGGTCGGTAGTTGGATGAGTCAGAATGATTTTTGCCGGGTTTGGGGATTGGTATTATGGTTGCCATGTTCCACTGAGGGGGGTAGTATATTTCTGTCCATAATCTATTGTAGACTTTTAGGAGGTATATAAGTGCTATTTCCGGAAGGTGTTTCAACATGAGATAGTGAATTTCATCATTTCCTGGTGAGGTATTATTTGTTGTTGACAAGGCTGATTTGAGTTCATGGATCTTGAATGGTAGGTTATATTCTTGATCGTTTGAAGGTGGAAATATTATCTGGTGGGATTCGGCAATGCGTTTCTTTGAAAGGAACTGACGGATACAGTTTTGATAGCTTGAGTTTGAAGCAATTGAGTCTGCGATGGTATTGGCAAGTCGCTCATAATTTGGGTAAGGGGCTTTCCCCTCAATTTACTGCAAGTAACGCAACTGCGCAAGAAGTCTTTGAGCACTTTTGATCCTCGATGAATGAAGAGACCGGCATTACGAATAGCTCCCATCGTGATTATTCTTCCCTGGTGATGGACGCCGTGGTGATGTTTGCGGATGAGGAGGGTTGTTGCGTCGTGTTTCGATGGTAAGATAACGGGGTGTTTATGTCCAAAATCAAAATCGGAGTGGCTTAGTCGCCCGCCAACCCGAAGAAGTCCCTCGTTGTCGAGAAAAGGTGCTAAGGGAGTTAGTGCGTGGTTATCTGGAAGGTTTCGGCCCAGAGATAGCGTTTTTATAGCGTCTGCGAAACAATCCTTTTGTGCTAGCTTCATCATTGTGCTTTCGGAAAACTTCTTGGTTGCTTCATCAGAATCAAGGCCCATTCTACCTGATCTTTTTAGAAGTATCATAGCAAAGGTTAGTGACAGCTTACATTTTCTTACTGCCTTGTCCCAGGAGCTTACTCTTTCGACTATTTGCGGCAGTCCAGATGTAGATGTCTTTAACGTTGAGGTAGTTTTCAAGGCTATGGTCTCTGGAAGGATTTCTGGGAGCTCTTCTAGTTTTATTTCGTTGAAGCTAGAACTGTCCTTAGGTTTTAAGTCGTTCCAAAGAAACTCAGGTCCCTGGAACCAAATGGAGTTAGTCAGAGTCGATATGTCCTGTGGCCTAGACGCTAAGTCAGCAGGGTTTATATCCGTAGTTACGTAGTGCCAGCCATTTGGGGGGAAGGTTCTTACAATTAGACTCACACGCCGCACAACGTAACCTGTGAAGCGTCTGTGAGTATTATTCAGGTATCCCAGGACGACCGTAGAGTCCGTATACAAGAACACACTTTCTTTGGGTATCTGTAGAGCGTTTGATACTTCCTGTGCAGACATTGCGGCGTCTACTGCTGCACATAACTCGAGTCTTGGTACAGTATTGGCAGCGCGTGGTGTTACTTTAGAAGATGCGGAAACTAGAGAGACGTAAATTTCGCTGCTACTTGAAGTTCTCAAGTACACCACATGACCAGTTGCTTGCAATGAAGCATCGGAAAATACGTGCAGTTGGACGTTTGTAGGGACACCAAAGTTAGCTGGTCGATAGCATCGAGCCACTGTCAGACCTGACGTTGATGAGACAGACTTTTCCGTTTTTGCGACTCGCTGTAGAACTCCTTTGGTAATTCTTCGTCCCAATTCAATTGTTCAATTTCAGTTTGTCTGTCTCGCTTAATAGGTAGTACTTTGCGCTGAAGCAGTCTACCTGTTAGAACAATAGGTGCCACTAATCCCAGGGGGTCGAAGATGCTGTTAACAGTTGCAAGGACTCCTCTTTTAGTGAACGGCTTATCTGGAATAACGGTAGTGATTACGAGAGAATCCTGTTCAGTATTCCATTTAAGTCCGAGTGTTTGTTGGAGGGGCATGTTGACAATGGCCTCAGTTGGCGCACAATTTATCTCTGATGCAGTGAAGGCATCAAGGACCTCTCTCGAGTTTGAGCTGATTTTGTGCAGTCTGATGTGGTAAGTTTCTAAGGTATTAATGGTTTCTTTCAGCACAGCGATAGCCTCGGCATGTGTTCTAACGGACATGAGGCCGTCATCGACGTAAAAGTGTTGACGGACAAACTCTTTGACTTTTATGGGCACGTCAGGCTCTCTGTTCACAGCATATAGTAGTCCCATTATAGCTAATGCTGGACTCGACGTGTTTCCAAATAAGTGGACTCTTGCTCTGTATTCGGCGAGCCCTTTATTTGGATCATTGTTCCGGAACCAAAAGAACCTTGAAAAGCTTTTGTCGTCCGGTTCGAGGTGGAAGCAATAAAACATGCTCTGAATGTCAGCTGAGATTGCAATTTCTTCTTCTCGAAATCGCAAGAGAACCGTTCGCAATCGGTTATTCATATCTGGACCAGATAACAGCATTTTGTTTAGGCTAACTCCATGGAAGGTTGCTGACGAATCGAATACCAGCCTAATTTTCTCTTTCTTTGCGTTGGTAACAGGAAAGACTGGTATGTACCAAGTGGAAGACAGCGAGTTTGAGACTTGTTCTTCCATGGGTACTATTTCGACATGGTTTGCGTCGATGTTGGCTTGCATAGCTGCTAAACATTTCCGTAACTTGACGGGATTCGTCTTTATTCTATTTAAAGTATTTGTAGTCCTGATTAATACAGGTTGTCTGTTGTTCGGCATCTTCACGTGGTCTGCTTTGAATGGTAGAGGGAGCGTAATATTTCCCTCTACGTTAATACGTATTCCACAACGGACCTTCTCTAAGAACAGTTGGTCCTCTCTGGACAAGCTGATGCTCTCATCGGATGGATGCTGGTCGAATGGGTTTGCCATTAGTTTATGGTCATCAACAGATCGAGGGTAGAAGTCTAGGTCTGCTTGAAGGTGTTCGTGGCTTGCGGTAGTAAAGAGGACTTTCTTACGGAAATTCTTTTCTTTACAAACATCCCCGACGAGAGCCCAACCTAATCGTGTTCGGTGGACAAATGGCGCTTTTTGTCCGTAACATCTGGTATACATGGCCTCGCCAAAGTCACGACCAAGCAGAAGTAGGGTTTCGGCGTTTTCTTGTAATTTAGAGAAGCGTGCGATGGCAGGGAAGGCGGACACAATGGAAGGAGTTGCTACTTCATGCTTTTTTTCAGGTATGGATTCGTTGGTTAGCAGTGGTGGCAGCCGATAAGTTCGCTTTTCTCCAACTCCCCTGATTTTAAGACCACCAATTCGAATCCCCTTCATCTTAGTCCTGAATTCAGTGGAGAGGGTAGTTAGAGTATACTCCTCAACGGGGGAATCTATTCCAAAGTACTCTCCAATTTTTGGATCCGCGAAAGAAGAGCTACTTTGGTCGTCAACAATTGCGTAACAAATCTTGGGAGGTTTTGGGGATCCGGGTAGTAGTAGTTCTACGAGAACTGTTTTGGAACAACTCAAGTTCAGAGCTCTGTCGCCACATACAGCGGTGCACATGGTGGACGTTCTTCCTGAGTTATCGTTCCAATAATCCTGTGGTTTCCCTGTCTTTATGTCGCGATGTAGTACTGTAATGTGATTTTTCTTGCATATCTCGCATTTGACGGGACTTCTACAGTTCTTGCTGAAGTGATTTCCAAGACAACGGAAGCATAATTTGGTTTCTTTTATGACTTGAGATTTTCGTCGGCTTTCATCTTCTCGAAAGCGCGACAGTCTTGTAGTTGATGCCTTGAGGTATTATGAATAGGGCAAGTTTCTGTAGCGGTTTGGGACCTTGGGATCTTGTCTCCGTGTAGTTCAATTGATTCAGTTTTGTACGTCCTATGGTCTCCCTTATACTTAGTGCTGTCGTAATTAGGCTTCTCGTAGGCGGGGTCACTGTACTCGTTCACTCTTTTGGATAAGAAGTTGAGAAACACGGCAAATGGGGGAGGAGGGCCAAAATTTTCTTTGTGATCGGTGTAGACAGATCTCCAGCCGTTTTGGAATTGATCGGGGAGTTTTAGCCATAGTCTGTGGATACCCGTAGAATTATTGAACTGTTCTAATTCACTGATGTTTGTAAGATTAGTTTGTATCAGTTTACACGTTTCCAGCAGCTCTTCTAGTTTATCAGTTTGATGTGGAGATTTGATCTGTGGGAGGGCCTCGACTTTTGACAGAATGGTAATTGCAACCTTGGAGCCGCTACCAAATCTACGAAGGAGTTCATTTTGGACTTGCATAAGTGCAACTGACGGATCCGCACTTCCATTCACCATGTATGACTGAATGATTGTTTGAGGTTTCCCAATCGTGTGTGCTTCCAAAACACAGAGCAGGTCCCAAAAATCTAATGGAATCCCTCTAGTGATGCTGCTAAGTTGATTAATGAAGGCTTTAAACAGATGGGGCTCCCCACTATATGGGTTAGCAGGTTTTTTAAGCAAGTTCTGCTTTAAAAGATGAGCTGAGACTGGGTCTATCTGAGGGTAAATTTGGTTAGTCTGGTTATTGAGTGTTCTAGTTGTTGGTTGTAGATATGCAGAGCGGTAAAAGAGTGGTGAAAGAATTCCACTCCCCACTATGCGAGAGGCAGAGCTTATTGCATAGTTATGGTAGTTAGGGTTAGAGGGATAGCTGTTGATGGGGTAGAGGGGAGAACTATGGTTCAGAGAAACTCTCGGAATCGTTATTGGGGGACGCTGGGGTTGATTGAGGATAGATGATACTGTGTACAAAGGGATATTTGGTTGAGAGGTACCGTAAAGGGTATTTGATGGAGGGGTAGGAAGGCTTGAAGTTGGTTGAAGAGTGCTAGAATTGACGTAGAACAGAGGCTCCTGTCCAGAAGTACTGCTTACCTATGTTACGAACGAGTGAGAGGTGGTATTATGCCATGAGATTGGACTGGAAATACCACTATTAATGACATGTAGTGTTGAATGCACTATGGGGATTGAACTACTAGTAGTCTGTAGAGTTGTTGAAGTTGGTACTGAGTTAGCGCCATCTGGTTCATTACTGTCGTTAGCTGACGATAGTTGAAGTACTTTACTCTCTGAGAGAATATTCCTATGGCTGTTCTTGACTTCCGAGCCATCGATCGATACTTTTGGTCTGACGGCGGGAGTCATCTTTAGAGGTTCGAATTCGTTTGCTTGAACGGGGTCCACCTCAGGAATCGAGACTTTTTGGAACTCGTTAGTGATGAAGTCAACGACCTTTGAATGAGGATCTACTGCCTCTGCGAGGTCAATTCCGGCTTGCTCGATGTTTGTAGCGGCGCCTCTTTGACCTTCACATAAGTCAGACATGAGATTTCTACTAGTGCCGAAGGAGCTCAAGCTTGTCAGATCCGATAAGTTGTCAGAGTCAGAGAGAATTGCATTCATTTCAGAGATGGCTTCTGATACTTCTGCTCTCAGCATGTTTCTCTGGTCTTTCAAGTCCTTAACCATGCTTAGGCAACTTTGATCTATTCGAACTTTAATGATGTTGCTCATAGTGGAATGATATGCTTTGAAAGCTGACTTTATCCTCTTTCCGTGGTCAATAAGATAGCCGTGTTCGGTCTGATATAGCTCCAGATCGATACTAAGGAGACGTCTTAGTCTATTTTCATTTTCCACAAGAGTATTCTCTAATGCTTTCATGTTTTACTCTTTTATCATCCATAATGGTTAGTTTTATAGGACAATATTGCAATTAGGTTACCTTTGTACCGTGTCCTGCCAAACCTCGGTGAGTAGGGTATCCCAACAAATCCACTGTCACGCGCTGGGCGTGAGGTTGATAATACCAGAGTATTATTAGGAGCCTTTAATTCGTAGTGGATCTGCAAGAGACACAGATCGTAAATATAGGGGAAAGTAAATCAACACATTATTATTTTAGAACACAAAACACTAAAAAAGTTATTTAAAAAGTGGACTAAACTGAACACTGAACAGCTTATGCTACTAAGTTTTACTTCATTGTTAATTAAACAATTTTTATGGGTTAAGGCAATAGTGTCCGAATACGAAAAGTACATAGCTAATAATTTACGTTACGTCTAGGTACGTAGTTACATGAATGATTGGACACATGAATGAATGGACACATGAATGAATGGACACATGAATGAATGGACACATGAATGAATAAACACATGAATGAATAGACACATGAATGAATAGACACATGAATGAATAGACACATGAATGAATGGACACATGAATGAATGGACACATGAATGAATGGACACATGAATGAATGGACACATGAATGAATGGACACATGAATGAATGGACACATGAATGAATGAACACATGAATGAATGGACACATGAATGAATGGACACATGAATGAATGGACACATGAATGAATGGACATAGGAGAAAGCTTACGAGAACACTAGACAATTTTAATTAGTTGTGAAGGAAACGTGAACTACATTAGGTAGGATATCTAATTAAACTGACATATTAGAAGGCTAGGGTGCATGACCTGAATTGCGGTAGTGCAGTTAGGTCACCAAGAAAAATATAGACTAGTGGGTTAGGGTGCATGACCTGAACTGCGGTAGTGCAGTTAGGTCACCAAGAAAAATATAGACTAGTGGGTTAGGGTGCATGACCTGAACTGCAGTAGTGCAGTCAGGTCACGCCGAGGAAAACATATAGACTAGAAGACAACACACATGAATAAAGATTAAATTCTATTACTATAGGCCTAGCAAGAGAACTATTGTGATAGGAATATTTATATGAAACAGTTAGTGCTGCACAGTTTTTAAGGTAGAGGATATCAAATAAATAGCAGGTAAATTAAAAGAGAATAACCTACTTAGTTTTAGTATTATATAGTAAATCGAGCCTTACTACTCACTTGTTAATAGGGCCTACTCCTGGCATGAGGTTTTACGAGCAAGGAAATATAGAGAATAATATAGGGAACGCCATTTTTAGTAATGTTTAGCCGGTGGCTGTAAATAGAATTCTTAGAATCATGCAGAAATAAGGAAAGGAGTCGAATGCATCGCGCGTTCTGTGAAGACGACTTTCAAATTGATTCTGCTTTCAGCACAAGTATACAGTACCTTATTTAGGTAAATAGTTGTCATTTTTTTGGTGAAAGGACCTAGAACCACGAGACACAACTAAAGCTAAAAGTGATGACCATGATATTACTAAATTGGTGAAAAGAGACATTCTAGCAACCACTGTTCTAGCAACCAATGTTGCTAGAAAAATTAATGAAAGATTAAATCAATATGTGTCGAGACCAATAGTGTGTCGTCGATTGAATGAAGAAAATTTAGAAATGTAGCAAAGAAATATTCACAAAGTAGCTATTAAGTAAATTGCCAATATCAGAGAAGATTTCAAAGTTTATGATGGCTACCCTTAACTTTTGACCAGAGCAAAATTTATTGTCTGAAGTGAAATATGGAACTTTTCCTAGAATATTTGTCCGAATGCTTTGAAATTTCATACGAATACATTTGAGCTCTATATGAAAATACGTGCAAAATTTCAATTATGTTTGTTTTCTACTTTTTATGAAATTAAAGATTTAGATAAGTTGTTTTTGCCTACCCTTATATTTTGGCCACTGCTGTACATCATCACAGTGACTCTTTTCTCTGATAGTACATCATCACAGTGACTCTTTTCTCTGACAGTACATCATCACAGTGACTCTTTTCTCTGAGAGTACATCATCACAGTGACTCTTTTCTCTGATAGTACATCATCACAGTGACTCTTTTCTCTGACAGTACATCATCACAGTGACTCTTTTCTCTGATAGTACATCATCACAGTGACTCTTTTCTCTGATAGTACATCATCACAGTGACTCTTTTCTCTGATAGTACATCATCACAGTGACTCTTCTCTGATAGTACATCATCACAGTGACTCTTTTCTCTGATAGTACATCATCACAGTGACTTTTCTCTGACAGTACATCACAGTGACTCTTTTCTCTGATAGTACATCATCACAGTGACTTTTTTCTCTGACAGTACATCATCACAGTGACTCTTTTCTCTGATAGTACTTCATCACAGTGACTCTTTTCTCTGATAGTACATCATCACAGTGACTCTTTTCTCTGATAGTACTTCATCACAGTGACTCTTTTCTCTGATAGTACATCATCACAGTGACTCTTTTCTCTGATAGTACTTCATCACAGTGACTCTTTTCTCTGATAGTACATCATCACAGTGACTCTTTTCTCTGATAGTACTTCATCACAGTGACTCTTTTCTCTGATAGTACATCATCACAGTGACTCTTTTCTCTGACAGTACATCATCACAGTGACTCTTTTCTCTGATAGTACATCATCACAGTGACTCTTTTCTCTGATAGTACATCATCACAGTGACTCTTTTCTCTGATAGTACATCATCACAGTGACTCTTCTCTGATAGTACATCATCACAGTGACTCTTTTCTCTGATAGTACATCATCACAGTGACTCTTTTCTCTGATAGTACTTCATCACAGTGACTCTTTTCTCTGATAGTACATCATCACAGTGACTCTTTTCTCTGATAGTACATCATCACAGTGACTCTTTTCTCTGATAGTACATCATCACAGTGACTCTTCTCTGATAGTACATCATCACAGTGACTCTTTTCTCTGATAGTACATCATCACAGTGACTCTTTTCTCTGATAGTACTTCATCACAGTGACTCTTTTCTCTGATAGTACATCATCACAGTGACTCTTTTCTCTGATAGTACTTCATCACAGTGACTCTTTTCTCTGAT